>BSBK01015261.1:0-34672 GCA_027943335.1 Chamaecyparis obtusa
TATATATATATATATATATATATATATATATATATGTATATATATATATATATATATATATATATATACATATATATATAATATATGTATATATTGTATATATATATGTATATACATATATATATATATATGTATATATGTATATATATGTGTATGTATATATATATATATGTATGTATATACATATACATATATAGATATATATATGTATATACATAATAATATATATGTATGTATATGTGTATATATATTATATATGTATATGTATATATTATCTATATATATGTATATCTATATATATATATATATGATATTATTGGGAATGAATTGATATTATTGGGAATGAATTGACATCATTCTTCAAAGAAAGTAGAACTGCGGTCACAAAGGATGAAAGATCACATAAGATATACGAAGGAGAATCTTTTCAAACATGACATCAAGACCAAAAATAATTTTGTGCTACCATGTCTCAAATCCAAGCAGATTACACAAGGAAACATTTACGAACAATAGGACATTTACAACATAACATTGAACAATGCATAGAAGTATAGATACATATAGAGGAATTAAACAACAATTTTGATTCCTTCATAACCTTGTACCAACTGAGTAACAAGGATAATATAAAAGAATCTAACAACATTTAGCAAACACATTACGACAGAAACACAATACAATAGGAAAAGACACAAAAAAGCTACCACGAAGGACAAGTCGATAAAGCATGCCACCTACACTCCCCATCTCATGTATATCATTTAGGGAAGGTGGGTAACTCGTAAGAGGGACTATATCCAACATAGTAGGAATGATAGCCAGTTCCAAACAAGGATCCTCTTGAGAATCACAATGTTCAACACTAGGTGTAAGAGTTAATTGCGATGAAAGCATATTAGGTAAATCGATGCCAATGTCAATAGTCTCATATTCATCATTAACATCATTAGTATCATCAAGAGTATCTTCTTTATCCAAATTAATCAAAATAGGATCTAAGATATGAATAGAATCATCATAATCATGCATCTTAACATCATTATTAGGAACAACTTCTTCTACCACATCATGCATAGATTTATCTGAAGAAGGTAGAGATATTTGAAGAATAGAATTATGAGCTTTATCATGAGCATGAAACTTTTTACGATGTTCATTGGCAGATCGATTATGTTTTGATTTTTTTGAAATAGGTTGAGAACTAGGAGGAATAATCATGGGATCTTTCATAGGTTCTTTAGGAAGATCAATAGGATTATCAACAATAGGAGGAAACATCATAGGATCTTTCATAGGTTCTTTGGAAGAGTGATAGAAGGAACTTTATTAATAGAACTAGAAGCATAGTTAAGGAGTTATAGAAAGTGTAGGCAAAAGACCACGATTAAGATCCATAGGAGGTATGCTTAATTCAGGAATCTTAAAATGTTTATAAGCTTGATATAAATGAAAAAGTCTATCAGGTCGAGGAGGACATGAATTAGGTAATGAAGGCCAAAAGAAATCAAAAGAAACACAATCTCTATGCCTAGAAGGTTGATATAAACTATGGGGTGAACCCACAATAGTGGGTTACACTTTTTTGCCTGAACAGACACTGAGCTCTACATTTTGAAAAAAAACTTTCAGATTCAAATACATATTGTTGTTAAACCATTTGAAATCAGAAGATAAAGTAAATTAGAGTCTTTTAGTATTTTCTATCTAGATTCTAAATATATTTTTTTTAAAATTTTTTTAATTTATTTTAATGGTTTTTTCTTTCTCCCACAAAAATCAGTATGTTGCTGAAAATGTCATTTTCAAAAAGTTACATTGTTTTCATAGAGCATAACTTTTTTTCTAAAATCAATATTAATGTGATTCTTTCAAAATTAGTTTTTGAACATTTGTATGGATGGCATGCAATTATTTTTATGACATTATCATGATTATTTCATATTTTATTAACTTTTGAAGTTGAGTAAACCGTAATTTTGACCTACCTTGACTACATAGCTTATAATTTGTCATGTATTTGTTTAATTTCATTATTATTATTTTTATAGAAAGATAACTTAAATGCCTAGGGCATATTTATTTTTTAGATCTTTTTTGTCTCTCATTTACTATTTTTCCATAAGCGTCAAACATAGAGGTAGACATACGGTGAAATATCTATGTTAAGTAAAACTAAAAATACAAAGTCATAATAAACTTAATATATATTAACATTATAATCATTAGAAATATTTTTCTTAGTAGTACCTTACTAAATAGATAGGTTTGTCAAATGGATTCATTTGATCTCCCAAAAGATAAATTCAAAGTGATTTTTTCTTAGCATTTTAATAGGTGCGAAGGAGACTCCATTGCAGGTATGAATGAGGAGTATGTATGTTATATTAATGTTTTTTTAATCTAAGAGGATTTGAAGTAATCATTTGTAATTAATTCCTTCAAATGGAACCTCTCAAGGATTAAATAACCATATTTTATTAAAAATGTGTTATTTCAGAAAAAATCAGCATGTCTAAAAATGTGTAACCCACTATTGTGGGGTCACCCTATGATTTTAACCATCTTCACTTCTTCATCATGAATGAATTTAAGACACTTGTGGATAGGAGAACCAACAAAATGCATGAAATTCAATAAAGGAAAAACTAGCTTAACTTGAAATTGATCAAAAGTAGGAACAACAACAAAGGTAGTGTTCACAATTTTTCCACAGAGTTCAACTGGTAAAGTAATAGAACCAAATGATGGATAAAGAAAACCATTACAAGTCTGAATCCACATATCTGATGTATCATAAGAATAATTTTGTAGGCTTTTCATAAAAATATTTTCTTCAGTAATAACATTCACTAAGGATGTAGGATCAACAAGACAACCAAGAGTAGGTTTCTAAGAAATCCTAGCATAAATGTAAAGGGGACCATCAGGAACCTTAATAGTCTCAGAGTCATCAAAGATAATCAAAAGTTTCAAAGGTTTTTAATTCTTAGGTTTGTTGTTGAGGTTTAGGTTGAATTTTTAATTTAGGCTTAGGTTTTGGTCGAGGTTGAGATTGAACTTGAGGTTGAATCTGAGGTTGAGGTTGAGGTGGAGATACAAATTGACCAACATGCTCCACTTGATTAAAAAGATGAGTGAGATCATCCATCTTTGAATCATACACAATTTACATAGCAGATGGTTGAGCAATGGTATTAGTATCATACGTAGGTAAAGGATTCGTATAGATTTGAAGGTTTTGATTAGGAGGAGAAATATATTTGTTTCCACTACCATCAAGATTATCAACAAATAAGGCATTAGAGTCAATTAAGTCTTGAACCTTATGTTTTAAAGAATAACATTTTTCAGTATCATGACCATTCTGACGATGATATTCACAAAAAGAATTTTGATCAAAAGATTTAGATGCAATCATAGTAGGTAAAAGAGGTCGAATAGGAGGTAAAGTAATCATATTAGAAATTTAACAACCTATTCATAATAGCGTGTAAATATTTAGAAAGAGGAGTAAACATATGATTTAATTGAAAAGTAGTGGATGCAGAACTGGGATTTTGAGATGCAACATCAACTTGATCAGCAACTGCATTTGCTTGTTTGTTTATCATGACATAGTTGTTAAATTTTTTAAATTTGTTTGGATTAGGGAGCAGCATCACTTTTATCAACTGGAACAGGAGCCATTGGAGTGTTGATCTAAAATTGACTCACTGTAATTGATAATGATGAAGCATTGCACAAAGTTGTTGAAAAGAGGTAAATTCAGTAAGAAGAATCTTATCTCTAATATCCTTTTGCAAATTTGAAATAAACATACATTGAATATCAATATAAGGAATAGGATAGGTAATCTGAACATGCAAATGCTTAAATCTACCAATAAATCAGTCAATTTTTCTTTAGCACTTTTATTACAATGCATCAAATCAGTCAAAGACACTTGCGGGCCAATGTTGTTTTGAAATTGTTGAATAAAGGCATTAGCAAGTTTTAGAAAGGAATCAATAGAATAAGGAGGAAAGGAACAATACCATTGTAAGGCCTTGTCATGAAAGGTTCTAGCAAACAGTTTGGCTAAAATCATATGGTCATGAGCATAATCACTACAAGGATTAGGAATGTTTTAACATGATGAATGAGATCTCCTTTTCCATTTTAATTCTCAAGATGAGGCATATCAACTTGCTGAGGAATAGGAATATGAATAATATCCAAGGACAAAGGACTTCGCATGTCACATGTAGGAATAGTAAACTTGTTTTGATCTAAGGAAGCAAGTTTTTGTTGTAAGGATGACACAGTTTGAGCCAAATTGACAATTGTTGAATCATTAGAGAAAATAGGAGGAATAACAACATTAGACACACTAGGTATAGTGTAAGAAGTTGCAAAAATAGAAGACATGACTGGAGGAACATTAGAAACTCCAGTTGAAAGAGGATTGGAATAAGTAAAAGGAACATTATCATATGAAGGTTTTGATGTAGGAAGGGACACAGGAGGAACACTCATAGGAACAAAGGGAACCATCATAGTCACCAAAGAAGGAGTATAGGTAGGAATACTAGGTAAAGGATTAGAAGAGGGTTCAACACTAATGATAGGAGGAATCAACCCTAAATCTTGAGCTTCTTGAGGTAAAGGTTTAACATTTGAATGCACGAGGTGAGTAATAACATGCAAGAGGTTAACACCCTGATCACTATCATGAAGAACTTTCTTTAGAGCCTCTATAGCTTGAATAGAATCTTGATTATGGTTCTCTTCGATAAGATAATTACCCATTTTATTAGGTTCAGTTGAAAGTTTTTGGACTTGTTCATGAGGAACTCTTAAAGCATCATGCTCATCATGAGATTAGTGAGAAGAGTTTTGCTCCATAGTAGGATTGGAATCAAGAATAATCAAATTATCATCCAGGATACTAAGGAAAGGAGAGGAGATTCAGGATCAAAGGTACCCATGAGTCTACGACCTCTTCTAACCAGAATGTTATAAGTAGGACTATAGTAGTAAAGCTCATAAACCAATGTAACATAAATGAACTAAACTAAGAACACATGAAGGATGAATATTTTTGTATTTTTGAAATCTAATTAGCATGAAAGATCTAACACAAAAGAAAAATATAATGCTAACAAGATAAAAGGAAATCTAACACCACAAAATATAATAGGGCATCCAATTCCACAAAAGAAAGGAGAGTAAGTATGTTGGGTTCACCAAAATGAATAGGGGTAAAATGAAATCACCCCTATTGAATGTATTTATGGAGAAATATGAGATCCACTTCTAAATCTAAATTCCCAAGGGAGAGATGCAATTTGATCAACCAAAAGGTTAATGCACAATCAAATCAATCTATGGAGAATATGAAAAAGGAAGGAAACCTTATATTTCTCTATTAAGGAAGTATACTTGAAATCTGAAATAATTGAAAAGAAAATACTAACCTCAAAATAGGGAAAATGTGGAAAATGCCAATTTCTGATGTTTCTGTGTACTTTCAGGCAATTTTACAACCTATTTCAGACTGGAAATGTAGAGGCGAAGAAAACCTAGAAAAAATTTATCTTTCCGACAATAGGTAGTCTTTGACCCTCATAAAAGGTCAAAGGCTACATTCTTATTCTGAAGGTTGACTTTGATTTTTTTCACATATCTCGGAAGATCATCCAAAAGGGTATCCAAATCCAATTCAAATTTGAAGTTTTGCACCTGTACCTGGAAGAAAAAAAGGGGGTTTTTTTTTGTTTGTATGGGGGGTTTTCCTTGGTCAAACCCAATTTAGGAATTAACCTTGAAATTGAATTGAAATATAATGTTCATAAACAAAGAAAATGAAACAATTCACCTTGCTTATGTTGAAGTCCTTGTAGAGGATTCGAATCCATAAATCTGCCAGTAGGGATGCTCCAATGGATGTAGAATGAATGTATGATGTCTCAAATGAATGGCATTTGATCTTCAACACCAATCTTGAATAGATCTTTGCATATGATGAGGCTTAGATGAATGTAGAAGGATGGATCTTCAAGGGGGATCCAAGGAGATTGAATCCTTCAATGGCTAAGAATGGATCTCCTTGATGGATGAATGCTTGAACACTTGAATTCTTGAATGCTTTCTTGAATGATTGAATTCACTTTCTTAAACTTGAGAGCTTGAGAGATTTCTTGGTAAGAGTGGATGTGAAAAATGAGAGGGGAAGGCCTCCTTTTATAGTGAACTAGGGCACAAACCTCTAGAGAAGGCTGACATTGAGGAATTAAATTCCCATTAACCTTAACCCTTACAAATGGACCCATATTAAATGAAATTTAATTATTTTCCATCCTAAAACCCAAAATGGTCGACCCAAAGGCAAGAAAAAAATCTTTCTGAAACCCGATACCCGAAAATAAAAAAAACTTGAAATTTGAACTAGGGGTCAAAGATGAGGTCAACTCTACCTTAGGTTAGTGTCAAGGTCGACCCTAACCTAGGTCAAAGTTGAGGTCTACTATGAACCTCAAGGTCAACTTTGACCTTGAGGTCAAAAACCTCAGGACCCCAGCCTAGAATGGCAGGAAATGCAGATAGAAAGTGGAAAATGGGTGTGGAATGAAACAGAATAGGGGGAAAAATGAAATACATGCAAAGACCTGATCAAGGCTCTTAACATGACCCCAGACCACTTACTTGGAGTGCTAAATGCTCTTATCATGGAAGTGCTTCAATTTTAAGATGATACAAATCTAATTCTTATGATACATCAGATGTGTGGATTCAAACTTGCAATGGTTTTCTTTATCCATCATTTGGTTCTATTAACTTACCGGTTGAACTTTGTGGAAAAATTGTGAACACTACCTTTGTTTTTGTTCCTACTTCTAATCAATTTCAAGTTAAGCTAGGTTTTCTTTGGTTGAATGCCATGCATGTTATTGCTTCACCTATCCATAAGTGTCTTAAATTCATTCATGATGAAGTGAAGATGGTTAATCATAGTTTATATCAACCTTCTAGGCCTAGAGATCATGCTTCTCTTGATTTCTTTTGGCCTTAATTACCTAATACATGTCCTCCTTGACCTGATAATATTTTTCCTTCATATCAAGCTTATAAACATTGTAAGATTCCTAAATTAAGCATACCTCCTATGGATCTTAATCGTGGTATTTTTTCTACACCTTCTATACCTCCTTTAACTATGGCTTCTAGTTCTGTTAATCAAGTTCCTTCTATTGCTCTTCCTACAGAACCTATGAAAGATCATATGATTGTTCCTCCTATTGTAGATAATCCTATTGATCATCCTGAAGAACCTAAGAAGGATCCTATGATTGTTCCTCCTAGTTCTCAACCTATTTCAAATAAATGAAAATGTAATTGATCTGCCAATGAACATTGTAAGAAGCATCATACTCATGCTAAAGCTTGTAATTCTATTCTTCAAAGATCTCTATCTTCTTTAGATAAATCTATGCATGATGTGTTACAATAAGTTGTTATTAATAATGATGTTAAGATGCATGATGATTGTATTTGTATCTTAGATCCAATTTTGATTAATTTGGATGAAGAAGATACTCTTGATGATACTGATGATGTTAATGATGAATATGAGACTATTGACATTGACATTGATTTACCTAATATGCTTTCATCACAATTAACTCTTACACCTAGCATCAAACATTGTGATTATCAAGAGGATCCTTGTATAGAACTGGCTATCATTCCTACAGTGTTGGATATAGTGCCTCTTGTGAGTTACCCACCTTCCCCAAATGATAGACAATGAGATGGGGAGAGTAGGTAGCATGCTTGATCAGCTTGTCCTTTGTGGTAGCTTTGTTGTGTGTTTTCTTGTTGTACTATGCTTCTCCTATAATATGTTTGCTAAATTTTGTTAGATTCTTTTATATGATCCTTGTTACTCTATTGGTGCAAGGTGATAAAGAAATCAAAATTGTTGTTCAATTCCTCTATATGTATCTCTATTCTTCTATGTGTTGTTCCATGTTATGTTGTAATTTTGCTATTGTTCGTAAATGTTTCCTTGTGTAATCTTCTTGGATTTGAGATTTCATAGCACTGATTCTTTTTGGTCTCCATGTCATGGTCTGAAAAGATTCTCCTTCATATATCTTATGTGATCTTTCCTCCTTTGTGATCATAGTTCTACTTTATTTGGGGAATGATGTCAATTTATTTGCAATAATATAATATATATATATTATCTTATGATCATACTAACCCCATGGTAAGTAGATCCCTTCTATGTTTTCTGTATGTTCCTATGATATTTCCCTTGATTTGTCTTCATCTCGTGGCATCTCGACATGGAAACATAATTAGTGGAGTTGTTTAGGTTTCCGTTAAAGCCATTGCTCCAGTTAAAATGTTAGCAATGACTTAAATGTGGGGGCATACACTCTACTCACCTATTGCACACACACACTTTTTGATACACACATTTTTTTTTCAAGATAGCTTTTCTCCCTTTTTGGATTAGTAACTAATCCTTAAAGCATGGATTTATATTTTAGGATCTATTGATCCCTCCAGTTTCAAATATACATATATTTTGATCCCTTAAGGTCAGAGGTGTCCTTAAGACTAGATCTCTTTTGTTTTTGGTTTTATTCTTATGGAATAAAATATTCCTAAGGGTAAATCCTTGATGGGTTGACTAGTGAGTAGCCACATTCACTAGGCGGTTTAATTCCATCTTTCTAGTTACACTATTTTATTGTGTTGTTCACAATGGGATATAAGTTCTCATTAGGTGAGGTAATCACACCCTCTTTCTCTCTCTAGATATGTCTCTCTTATTGTAATTTGGGAGTCAACAAAGACTAGAGTCCCTGGGGTCTTGAGGTTTCTCTTTGTCCTTGGATTATGATAAGATTATCTTTTCATTTTGATCTCCTTTACCAAGAGTTTGCATCGAGTCCATACTCTTGCTAAAGTGGGGGCTTAATGTATCATCTTCAAATGGAAGCACTTCCATGATAAGAGCATTTAGCCTTCTAAGTAAGTGGTCTAGGATCTTGTTAAGCACCTTGATCAGGTCTTTGCATGTACTTGGCTTTTCCCCCCATTCTGCTTCCCTATACACCTATTTTCCACTTCTTGTCTCCATTTCCTGGCATTTTGGGCTGGGGTCCTGACAACTTTGACCTCAAGGTCAAAGTTGACCTTGAGGATCAAAGTTGACCTTTATGTTGACCTTGACATTGACCTAGGTTAGGGTTGAACTTGACTCTGACCTGGGTTGAGTCGACCTTTTCTTTGACCCACAGTTCAAATTTCAAGTTTTTTAAATTTTCAAGAATCGAGTTTCAGAAAGATTTTTTTTCCTACCTCCAAGTTGGCCATTTCAGGTTTTGGAATGGTAAATCCTTAAATTGCATTTAATATGGGTCTATTTCTAGGGGTTAAGGTTAATTGGGATTTATTTCTCTAATGTCAGCTTTCTCTAGAGGTTTGTGCCCTAGTTCACTATAAAATGAGGCCTTCCTCTCTCATTTTGTCATCCACAATCAAGCAATTACCATCCCATCTTCAAGAAATTTCAGGAGAAATATCTCAAGTGCAAGCAAGTGAATTCAATCATTCAAGCAAGCCTTCAAGAATTTAAGTGTTCAAGCATTCATCCATCAAGGAGATCCATTGTTATCCATTGAAGGATTCAATCTCTTTGGATCCCCCTTGAAGATCCATCCTTCTATATTCATCGAAGCCTCCTCATATGCAAAGATCCATTCAAGATTGGTGTCGAAGATCACATGCTATTGATTTGAGACATCCTACATTCATTCTACATCCATTGGAGCATCCCTATTTGTGGATTTGAGGATTTGAATCCTCTACAATGACTTCAACATAAGCAAGGTGAAAAGTTCCATTTGATTTATTTATGCACATTACAATTTCAATTCAATTTCAAGGTTAATTCCTAAATTGGGGTTTGACCAAGGTAAACCCCCCATACAAACAACAAGACCCTCTTTTTATTGCAGGTGCAAATGTGGAACTTTAGATCTCAGATTGGATTTGCATACCCATTTCGAGGAACTTCTAATATCTACAAACAAAGTCAAAGTCGACCTTGAAAATATTAATGTAGCCTTTGACCTTTTAGTGGGGTCAAACACTAGATGTTGTCAGAAAGATAAATTTTTTTTGGGTTTTCTTCGTCTCAACATTTCCAATCTAAAACATGTTGTAGAATTGCCTGAAACTACACACATACATTAGAAATTGGCATTTTACAAATTTGTCCTATTTTGAGGTTAGTATTTGCATTTCAATTATTTCAGATTTCAAGGACAATTTCATTATAGGGAAATATAAGGTTTTCTTCCTCTTTGATATTTTCCATAGATTAATTCGATTGTGCATTAACCTTTTGGTTGATCCATTTGGATCTCTCCTTGGGGAATTTGGATTTAGAAGTGGATCTCATATTTCGCCCATACATTCATGAATAGGATGAACACTATTTCATCTTATTCAATTGGATCTATATTTGAAAAGTGAGTTGTATATTTCAGATCAGAACCTAGTGTTACTTTCTAACCATTATAGCTCAATTAAAATCCTTTAATCAAGGTTGACCTAATATTCATTTTATAAACCCTTTAATCAAAGTAACATTCTAATGGAATATTGTTAAGCCCTCTAACTAGGCCACTCTTAACATGGTGATGAAATCCTTTAACAAAGTCACACCTAACAATATGTATTGTAAACCTTTAACAGGGTTGGCTTCTCACAGAGCTCATTTCAGAAGAGTGAAAATTTAGTAGCATGTTACTGGTGGTTTTTTCCATATTGGGTTTCCACGATAAATCCTTGTGTTATACTTGTGTGAATGTTATTTGGTGTGTTATTTTTTATATTCTACAAGTTGATTACTTTTGGATAGTGGACTACAAGCTTAATGTTACTGATATATTTTGTTGGAGCTTTTTCTTGCAGGACCAAACTTGAATCAATAGATGGGCTTGATTCTCAGGGTAGGCACTCAAGCTTGACAACAAAATAGTCCAATTGATGAGGATAGAGAACATCCTCCTTCTTCTTTGAGCTCCACATCACTCAGGTGGGTATTTCTTTATCTGCACACTCAAGACACCTCATGATAAATAATAGGTCTGCAAATAGATTATTTTGGAGTAATCTTCAAACCCCTTTAGGTAACCTATACCCCAATGAAGCCAATTCACATGCAATAGCCCTACTTGCATAGATTGAGTCTAAAGACTAGAAAGAACCTCCTACTACTACTACCAACATGAAAAGGAAAGGTATTTGATTTGATGTTGGGTTGGAAGGGCTCCTGAGATACACTAAGTCTCTCATAGACTAGTGCCTTGTCCAATGGGCCACAGAGTCAAACACCTCACTAAAAAAGAAAGATATGAAACAAGAAAACAATACATTCAAATATGGTGATGCCTTACACCAGCCATACACCATTGATCAGACCATACATTATCAAACCACTTGTGTATCCAAATCTGTTATCACCCATTCAAAGGATTTTAACCCTCCCCTTAGAAGAGACCTATAAACAATTAATACATTAACTAGCATCCACTAGAAGACAAACACAAGATACCCTTGATACCCCAGTTCATACACACCAGAAAACCAATCCCAAACCTAGTTGCTTCTACAAAAACAACTCTATTGCAGACACAAAGGAAATGCAAATAGAAAGATGGAAGCACCCTCGATGCTTCAATCAATAAGTCTGAAACTCAAATGGAGACAATCTGATAACAGTAGAAATATATTGACTCTCATACATAAGGAAAATCAATTACAATGCATATCATATTCTCTGAGCCAACAAAGGAGAAAAGAGCACCCTATATGCAGAGAAGTAGAGAAAATCTATAGGAAAAGGACCCTTCATGGAACTAGTTCTCCTACAAGAAAATCATCAATTCACCATGCTCATTAATCTGACCATTTCACCTGAAACATGCCTCAAGCCATTCCTTGTTCATTTCTTGACGGTACAGTTCCCCCTACAAATGGTCATCACACCCTGGACTACACTGCAACCATCGTCGCTACCAAAAAAATCAAATGTAGCTTCAAAAACAATTAAAACTAGTCCTTTATGTCACTAAGAAACCCTCAATAAATTTGAATTTGAATTTAAATGGTCACATTCATGCCGCCTGCAACATATAAGTGGTCAATATTTAAAATTAGGTTAACTTTAAGTCATGGCCATTAGATCTCATCTCTTTTGCGGGCCTTTATGTCTTAACTCAACTGCGACCTTGGGTTTACCTCCAGCGAACATGCGACAAGGCATTTCCTATTCGTGAGATAAAAACACTAACCCAAGCTTAACTTAGCGATCTAGCGAACAAAGGGAAACAAACCTATCCCGATTACATTTGGCAAAGGGGCGACAAAAGGGTTTCGCCAGTTCGCAGAACACTTTTTACCTCTGCCAAGTTAGTTAGCAATTATGAAAACACTTGTTCGTTGAATCACCAGTCAAATTGAAGCACCGCTATCCTTTTTTGTGAATGAGCAAAACCCATTAGATATTTGTTGGGCCACTAAACCATTTTGTCAAAATTGCCAAGTCCCTACCCTGGCCCGCCTAGAAGATCGACGACCGTCTTAAAATCTCATGCAGTCACAAGATCCCATCAGATTATATGCTTGTCATCGATCTAGAATCTCCTCTTTCTCCTGACAACCCTTTGACACCAAAAGAAATCAGTGGTTGTTGCATGATCTCAAGCTTTTGACACATCCAATAAGAACTTATGCCATTCATTGATTCACTGACAGTGTTAGGACCCTCTGACACATCTGGAAGCTCCCACTGACGAGTGCCAAGTCATCAGCTCATGGACCAATAAGAGACCACCAACTATGAATATGTGTTATTTTGGACCCATCGAGAACATTATATCACCTGGAAGATCAGACAGCTAGTGCAAGATCTAAAAGACTCAAAAGATTCTATGCACTTACATGCCAACCGTTGATCTGGAATCTACTTGAAAATGGGTCCTACTGACAAAATGTCCAACTCATTATTCTTGACCAATGAAGAACTACCACCTCAGCACAACTGGTAGTGGACCCATGGGCACACCTTGGTTAGATGCTAAATCAACGGACATTACAAGATCTGATAGGGGAGGAATATTCTTTATGCTCTTACACTAGCTGCAAGATCAAAAGGAGACCAAGATGCTGGGTCCCGCTGGCACTTCATGAACCTCTATCAAATCACAAGCTACCACCTATATTATTATCTGATGACCGGTCCACATGTAACACATCTATGAAAAGGGCCTACCATTTCATGATTCAACAACTGAAAGAAAACAAGCTGCTTGGCTGAGTTGCATAATTTTTTACGACAACTACTAGAATTTAAGATATTAAGCAAACATACAGTCGCGTAATCATAGAAAAGAAATGTTAACTACTAGGGACTAAGTGATCATGCAACTGACAAAGAGATGAAATGTGCACATGTGTTATATGATCAATTAAGTGGCCAAAAAGGTAATGAAGAATTAGAATGAAGCCAAGGCATTACAAAAGGTTTTTCCTACCAACGGCTAGATTTTTGAATTTTTTACTTAGGGTTTTAGCCAGGGATAGGGAGAAAGGTTGTAGAGACTAGAGGAAAGTTGGTATAGTTTAGAAATTTTTTCTAGGTGCTAACAGTGGCTCTAGTTGGGGATGCATGCCTCCTGTAGGCATGGCAAGAAACCAGATCTCTGGGAAAAGGAGACCACCTTTTTTACAAAAGGCTTAAAACCTCAAAACTTGAACCAATCTTTGCCCCTGTCAAAAATCTAGTTTTCATTTCTTTCTTCTTGAGGTAAACTGGATATTTTATTCCCATTTGTTTCACCTGGCATATCAAAATTTTCAATCAATCCATCTGGCAAAAAAAAATCTTTATCTTCACCTTCATAGTGCATGAAAAAACTTGAATCATTTTCATCATTTTGCTCACTATGAAAGTAAGACTCAGCATGCTCATGAACATAGTCATCAAACTAAAACTGATCTTTCTCTACTAATTCATGTATGCCATCAATCTAAAATGCAAAAGTCACATACTTTATCTGATAAAAATCCTCATTCATACCTTGACTTTGCATATCCTCAGGTGCAGCCAGCTGGAGCACAAAAGAACAATCTGGTTTATACTTACACATGTCATCATTATCAAATTTTGTAACATTTGAGACCTCCATGTGTTCTTCAAACAATGGGTTGATAATTCCATGTAATACTCCTTGTTGCACATTATGACAAAAAATGGGTTGATCATCAACATAGTCCTCATCATATAAAGTATTAGCAAACACTTTAAACTCACTACCCATTTCATCTCCATGGAGATTCTCAGTACACAAAGGAAAATTAGAACTATATGAAGATTCATAGTCAACATCACCTACCAAGCATATAGTTTCCACAATTATATCTTCTTCATTATCTTGTTTAGGAAAACCATCATAGCAAAACCATGGCTCACTCCTAAACTCTCTATTGTATGTTGCAACCTCATTATCCGATGCAGGACCATTAGATAACCTTTTACTCAAATCTTCATGTTCATCCTCACTGATATCACATTGAATTACCACTTCCTTATCTTCAAACTTTGAGGACAAATCACACTCAACATCTTCATACTCAAGCAGATTTGTACAATGTATAAATGGACATGCACTTTCATTTTCAGATTCAGAAAATGAAAACATACCTTCACTGATAAAGGAGTGTTCACTTCCATCATTACTTTCCTCCTCCCATGTTTCATCTGACTCATATGAAGACACCTCAACATCACTGCCTTCATCACTCTCACTTGAGTAACCACTTTCAGCACTATGTTCCTCAAACTATGGCTGATATATCTGTGAATCATATTCCTCATCTTGTGCAGCAACTTCAAACTCATCATTAGAGACATAATTTTTAGCCTTCCCATTTGTATGATATTGAGACATAGAAGCAACAACCTCATGCCTAGGAGCAATAGAAAAATCATGCTTATAATCAAAATTATAAGAATTGACTGCAGTGGCAAACTTACAACTCAAAACACCATCACACTACTCAATTCTACCAAGGTCTGGAATATATTTTACTATTGTAGCATCTTGAACACATGTCTCATTAGTTGCAAAAGACTCAACAATATTTATACACATATCTTGATTTGACATTTCAACTTGATTACAAATTACAGCTAGAGTGTTGATACACTGATTTGGAGTTGTGGTATCAACACTATAGTTTTCTTTTCTTTCATATTCATTATACCGGCGTACATTCATGGCAAAATGACCTCTAGTCAATCCATATTTCAAATTATTCTCAATGTCCATTGCAGTTACAAATGGCTAATATAATGACCTAGGCTCTTTATCCCTCAACAAGTAGTTCATTTTCTTACCAAATGCATCAAAGTAGATGTTAGGGATTTTTCTTGTAGGGTCAAACTTGGCAAATTATGGGCTTGATTCTCAATTGAAAGGGGCTCCAAGTTTGCAAGAAAAGCCTAATTAATAAGGATTGGATAAGATCCCCCTTCTGCTTCGAGCTCCATAGGACTCAGGCAGGTATGCCTATGAATAGGTCACTATATTTCAAGTAAGCTTTTGATTAGTGGATAAGGTCTTCATTGCTATGCTATCTAGGCTTCAGATTATTTAAACAAAAGATCACTCTGTAAATAGCTGAGAATCTCCTGATATAGAGCTTGACAATAGAAACTATAAATGTGATAGCATAGACAATGGGATAAGGATGTAGATCCTTCTTCCTTTTATGAGTTCAACTCAAGGAAGGTTAACCTCTGATTCTCTTTCCAAGGAATCAACAATCTGAACTATATCACCAAGATACAGTCCTTTCACAATATGCATGAACTAAAGAAAATGAAAAAAACTGGTAATGATATTTTATGTTTGATGACAGAAAGATGATTGTATAACAAACATCCAGCCAATGCCTATTCCATTGGGAAAAAGAGTCTAAAAATAAATCCACAGGAAGATTTCAAAGAAATAAAGGTAGAATGCCTTACAAACTACATCCAATATAGATAAGATGTCTTACAAACTATCATGTCAATCTTATGGTGTTATCATCAAATCCTAACACATATGTCTACTATTTGAAACTATTTATGAAATTTAATCCTCTCCTTGAGAGAAACTCACAAATAATTAAACAAACTACCTTGTAGTTGGTATGTTTCCAGATGTCTTACAAATAAAACATACAAGAGCATAACACAAAGTAAAGAGACAATAACCATGTAAGATAGAAATTGCACTGTATCTTATTGAAAATGAGCTTGTCTAAATATATACAAAGCTTCAAAGTTCAAAAATTTAGACACAAAACTAGAAATCTGTTATATAAAGAATTTCAAATTTCATTATTTAGGGGACTGCTCACAACAGAACAGCCATAGGAAAATGGAACCCAAAAAGAATAGGAACCAAGAACCCTTACAACTGAGAAGAGAAGAGAATAAAAAGAAGAAGAAGAAACCCTAAAATCTGTACTTGACCAACTCCTGTCCATTCTGCAATCTAATCTCATTTACTTCTCTCTTCCTTTGAAAATCTGATCTTCTCGGGCATCTTCAAAATCTAATAAATTTTTCCCTTTTTCCATAAAATCTGCTCCTCTACTGAAAATCTAATTTTTTGTGCTTTGCTCTTCCTTAAAATGTGATCCTCTGTACCCTCTGGTCTTTTCATTCACTGAAAATCTGAATTAATCCCTCTACCAGATTTGCAAAATCAATCAATTTTGGAAGAAGAAAATCTCCCCAAAATCTGGTTGCAAGTTAAAATCCTTTACTACTCTCAACAACTTGATTTGATCTGGTTCTAACTATTATCATTGCACCTATCATCTTCTGGCATTTTCAGAAACATATTATACTGTCATATTCTGATAAAAAATGAATTTTACAGACATTTCCCTGTAAACAGCTCTGTCATTAAAAAATTTTAAAATTCTCTAAAGTCTGAACTTTATAACATTTTAAATCTTTTATTTCTTTAAAATCTACACATGCCACCAGAACCCGCCACTTGTCATCTTCTCATCCCTTTAGTCTCTAAATCTCATAATCATTTCCTCTCTTTATTTTTCTTTATGAGATTTGGAGACTAACTTTAGTCTCTAGATCTCATAATGATTTTCTCTTCTTTACTTTTCTTTATGAGATTTGGAGACTAACTTTAGTCTCTAGATCTCATAATGATTTTCTCTTATTTACTTTTCTTTATGAGATTTGGAGACTAACTTTAGTCTCTAGATCTCTGAATAGCTATTTGGAGATTTGGAGACTAGTGTCTAGATCTCATAATCACTTTTTCTCATTATGAAATTTGGAGACTAACTTTAATCTCTAGATCTCTGAATAATGATCTAGAGATTTGGAGACTTGGAGATTTGGAGGCTAGTCTTCAAATCTCATGATGTACTTTTTTCTTTATAAGATTTGGAGACTTTATTTATTTGGAGATCTAGAGACTTGGAGATCTAGTGACTTAGAGATTTAGAGACTAGTCTCCAAATCTCATGATATACTTTCTTCTTTATGAGATTTGGAGACTTTCTTTATTTGGAGATTTGGAGACTTGAAGATTTGGAGACTAGTTAGTCTCTAGATCTCTGAATGTTAGTGACTTAACCACTAGCATCCAGAGACTTGGAGGCTAGTTAGTCTCTAGATCTCTAAATGTTAGTGACTTAACCGCTAGTATTATGAGATTTGGAGACTAACTAGTCTCTAGATCTCTGAATGTTAGTGAATTAACCACTAGCATTTGAAGATTTGGAGACTAGCATTTTTCGCCAACATTTTTCTACAAAATTTCTTGTGGGCCCACTAGCATCGAAACCAAGGTGGATGCACAAGCATGGACAAGCATAGACTTCTTCATTTGATTTACTTCATATGTTTTTGGTATTCCATATAAACACTTCAAATTTTGAAATTGGGAGCGATGTGGGACAAAACTTTATGAAGAAAATGTGGATTTTTTATGGCTGTCAGCACTCAAAGAACCATAACTTTTTATTTTCAAACTGGGTTTTTCTAAAACATTTTTTTTACAATGAACGCATAGCCATCTCAAACATATGTACAATTTAGCCCGACCCAGTTTGTATTTTTTGAGTTATGATTAAAAACGTGACTAGAAATCTGAACAATGCATACTCAGAAAATGTTGACAATCTACAAATGGAATGGCTTTGGCAAAGTGACTAAATGGGCACATGAGGAGCTGAAAATCATCATGATGACTCATTCCCATGTCTAAAATATGATGCAATCACTAGCACATTATGATCAATCTCTGGGAGAAAGATACAATCAACCGAACAGGGCCTCTGACAGTAATTTGACATTTAAACAAAATTGTGCAATTTGACACTTGCTAAAAATAGGACTTCACCGAGTGATTCAAAATGATAAAGTAACATCATAGAATGCACGCATATACTGAATGAAGTGTGTTCAACACTTATAACACCTCATAAGCTTCAAAATGATAGCAGGGTACATATGCATGAAAAGCGTTTAAAGGATTTCAAATTGCAAAATTTTAACATGGTACTCAAAACCCAAGTTGCATTTTTGAGTACCAACAGTGGCTCTGACTATGGACATATGCCCCATGTGGGCATGTAGAGAACCTCAAAATCTCATGGTAGAAGCAGACCACCCCGTAAAAATCAAATCCAAATTTTCCACTTCTCTTCTTTTCACCCTTCCTTCCTAACACCTCTTTTCAAAAAATGGGAACCCAACTGAAAACAAACACACAATTGAAAACAAAGCAATTGTACATATAGAGAAATTATTTACAAAAGGCCCAAAGCCTCAAACTAGAATCATTTTTTACCTCTATCAAACATATGATTTTCATCCATATGTGCAACCAACCACTTGAAAAACTTTTGATAAGCAAGCTGCCAACATATATGAAAAAATTTGAGTTGGAAGATAATTTTGTACTTGTCACAACCCACACTCTTCCAATCACAACCAACCTTCTCATATTCCAAAAAATATGGAACATCTTAGACCTCTTTTTGTTGAGGATTGAAAATATAAAGTCTATCCAACAATGTATCAAAAAATAAGTTGTAATAACCATCATGCATTGCTAAAGACTCACCTGGCTGAAAATGAAAGAGATCTTTAGATTTATCTTTATGAGATACTTCAGCCATTTAATGACTTGGTTCCTCTAGGATGTACTCACAATTTGAATTGTAAACCAAGTGCAAACCCTCTTCATGATAATTGTGACACAAAGACAAATGATCAACACCATCATTTTTATCACTAAATTTACTGTCCCCATTACTGTCACAATCATCATCATACTTATCAAAAGAAGGAAAAGAAATCGAACAAGAAACTTGTTCATCATCAGAATCTTCATGACAGGACAACACACTGCTATGACTTCATTCACTTCTTCTGCAAACATATTATATGAGGAGTATTCATGTAAACATGAATCATTATCTTCATCATTTTGCACACATGCCTCAATATCAGTGTCAAAACATATATCAATTCGATACCCCAAAGTAAAATCCACATTTGAAGCATACCTCTGCAAATCAGCAACTAGTAGTTCTGATATTTCTTCACTGCTCAATGAACTTTGGAGTTCACTTTCATTGGTTTCAACCTTTTCTTTGTTGTTGCAAATATTTTGTTCATTGGGAACAAAGATTGAAGTCTCTTGGCTCACATTATTTTGAGCAAAAGAAACATTACAATCACTATCATCTGCATAATAATTAATCTCTTGCTGATCACAAGACTCTTCCCTAAACTAAGAACAAATGTTTGTCCTACCATGCTGATAATAAGACAAATCTCTGAATTCAACAGAAACACCCACAACTAGATTTTCTTCTGTGAAATCTTGACATTCATTTACTTCACTATCAGCATCATAGTCACCATTTTCATCATAACTAGAGTTAGCATCACTAATACTTTTAGATTCACATTCTTCAAACTCATTTATCTATTTTTTAACAAGTTCAATGCCTTCCTCTTTACACTTTGCAGACCATTCTACTAACTGAGGCACATAAATTTCTAAGAATAAATGAAAATATGTAGACTCTTGGAGTTCCATCCCTTCCGGAAACTTATCATATGCATTAGAAAACTTCTCATAGAACACATGTATGGATTCTTCACTTATCTCTCCTACATGTCTTTTTAGAAACAACATAGCTTGATCTTGTATTTTCTGATTTAACAATGCAATATCCTTTTGAATTTCTTCAAGATCTACTGGATGACTTTCAGATACAGAAAACATATCCTGATCTATTGGATCTAAAATCTCCATTGCACTGCTTATCATCAACATATCTTCTTTTCCACAAAGACTTTTA
Source organism: Chamaecyparis obtusa (assembly GCA_027943335.1). Classification (NCBI taxonomy): domain Eukaryota; kingdom Viridiplantae; phylum Streptophyta; class Pinopsida; order Cupressales; family Cupressaceae; genus Chamaecyparis; species Chamaecyparis obtusa. Next base: position 20,473 of record BSBK01015261.1, read on the forward strand.
TCCGATCATGCAATCACTTCACATAAAATCATACCACACTTCTGAATTTGATGTTTTAAAAAGGTGTAAAACTAGAAGTATGACGAAAGACTTCTAATCTATATTCCTTCTTTTAGTGACTTCTTCAGTTGGCAAAGAAAATAATTTATTTCATAAAATTTTTGAGGAATCCCTGAGTAATTCTTTTTGTTGCTGTCCCTTTGAATCTCCTTTTGATTTTTTCTTCCACTACTGAATCTTTTGAGCATCCACCAAATCCTTGCTGCAAATGTTCCCAACTGATCATAAACTTTCCTTTCATCTAAGTGCACACTGGTGCAGAGATCTTTCAAAGTCACCACCCACTACTGTGAGAATGTATAGAACCTTAATAGAACAAGGACAAGTTGGGTTTCAACTATGATAATAGACTTTCAACAAGTCAATATGATGTGAGATACTCCTTCACCAAGAAGATATTTGGAAACTCTTTTAATAACAACAACAACCAGGTTGACAAATATGATCTGAAGGACTTTCAGATTTACAAAGATTTATAACTCTTTCTTCAACTGGATATGGCAGACGACTAGATTTATGAATAAATAGGCTAGGAGTCAAACTCAACTAGGAACCTGTGTGACTTGTCTGATTTCAAAACTAATCCCTAGCAGAGTCACCAATTTGGTAGGGATTTCTCTTGTAGGGTCAAACTTGGCAAATTATGGGCTTGATTCTCAGTTGAAAGGGGCTCCAAGTTTGCAAGAAAAGCCTAATTAATGAGGATTGTATAAGATCCCCCTTTTGCTTCGAGCTCCACAGGACTCAGGTGGGTATTTCCAATGAATAGGTTACTATATTTCAAGTAAGATTTTGATTAGTGGATAAGGTCTTCACTGCTATGCTATCTAGGCTTTAGATTATTTAAACAAAAGATCACTTTGTAAACAGCTGAGAATCTCCTAATACAGAGCTTGACAATAGAAATTATAAATTTGATAGCATAGACAATGGGATAAGGATGTAGATCCTTCTTCTTTTTATGAGTTCAACTCAAGGAAGGTTAACCTCTGATTCTCTCTCGAAGGAATCAACAATCTGAACTATATCACCAGGATACAGTCCTTTCATAATATGCATGAACTAAAGAAAATGAAAAGAACTAGTAATCATATTTTATGTTTGATGACAGAAAGATGACTATATAGTAAACATCCATTCAGTGCCTATTCCATTGGGCAAAAGAGTCTGAATATAAATCCACAGGAAGATTTCAAAGAAATACAGTAGAATGCCTTAAAAACTACATTCCATCTGGATAGGATGTCTTACAAACTATCTTGTCAATCTTATGGTGTTATCATCAAATCCTAACACATATGTCTACTCTCTGAAACTATTTATGAAATTTAATCCTCTCCTTGAGAGAAACTCACAAATAATTAAACAAACTACCTTGTAGTTGGTATGTTTCTAGATGTATAAAAAATAAAACATACAAGAGTAGAACACAAAATAAAGAGACAATAACAATGTAAGATAGAAATTGCACTATATCTTATTGAAAATGAGCCTGTCTCAATACATACAAAGCTTCAAAGTTCAAAAATTTAGACACAAAACTAGAAATATGTTATACAAAGAATTTCAAATTTCATCATTTAGGGGCCTGCTCACAACAGAGTAGCCACAGGAAAATGGAACCCAAAAAGAACAGGAACCAAGAACCCTTACAACTGAGAAGAGAAGAGAATAAAAAGAAGAAGAAGAAACCCTAAAATCTAAACTAGACCAACTCCTGTCCATTCTGCAATCTAATCTCATTTACTTCTCTCTTCCTTTGAAAATCTGATCTTCTTGGGCATCTTCAAAATCTGATAAATTTATCCCTTTTTCCATAAAATCTGCTCCTCTACTAAAAATTTGATTTTTTTGTCCTTTTCTCTTCCTTGAAATGTGATCCTCTGTACCCTCTGATCTTTTCATCCATTGAAAATATGAATCAATCCCTCTGCCAGATTTGCTAAATCAATCAATTTTGGAAGAAGAAAATCTCCCCAAAATCTGGTCGCGGGTTAAAAGTCTTTACTGCTCTCAGCAACTTGATTTGATTTAGTTCTAACTAACATCATTGCATCCGTCATCTTCTGGTATTTCCAAAAAAAATTTATATTTTTAAATTTTGAAAAAAAATGAATCTCCCAAACATTTTCCTATAAACAGCTCTGTCATTAAAAAATTATAAAATTCTCTAAAGTCTGAACTTTATAACCTTTTAAATCTTTTATTTCTTTAAAATCTACAATGCCACTAGAACCTGCCACTTGCCATCTTCTCACCCCTTTAGTATCTAAATCTCATAATCATTTCCTCTCTTTATTTTTCTTTATGAGATTTGGAGACTAACTTTAGTCTCTAGATCTCATAATGATTTTCTCTTCTTTACTTTTCTTTATGAGATTTGGAGACTAACTTTAGTCTCTAGATCTATGAATAGCTATTTGGAGATTTGGAGAGTAGTTTCTAGATTTCATAATCACTTTTTCTCATTATGAGATTTGCAGACTAACTTTAGTCTCTAGATCTTTGAATAATTATTTAGAGATTTGGAGACTTGAAGATTTGGAGACTAGTCTCCAAATCTGATGATGTACTTTCCTCTTTGTGAGATTTGGAGATTTAATTTATTTGGACATCTGGAGACTTGGAGATTTGGTGACTTCGAGATTTGGAGACTAGTCTCCAAATGTCATGATGTAATTTCTTCTTTGTGAGATTTGGAGACATCTTTTATTTGGAGATCTGGTGACTTAGAGATCTAGAGACTTGGAGATTTGGAGACTAGTTAGTCTCTAGATCTCTGAATGTTAGTGACTTAACCACTAGCATTCAGAGACTTGGAGACTAGTTAGTATCTAGATCTCTAAATGTTAGTGACTTAACTGCTAGCATTATGAGATTTTGAGACTAACTAGTCTCTAGATCTCTGAATGTTAGTGACTTAACCACTAGCATTTTGAAATTTGGAGACTAGCATTTTTCACCACTATTTTTTTACAAAATTTCTTCTGGGCCCATTGGCACAAAAACCAAGGTGGATGCACAGACATGGACAAGCATAGCCTTCTTCATTTGATTTGCTTCATATGTTTGTGATATTCCATATAAACACTTCAAATTTTGAAATTGGGAGCAATGTGGGACAAAATTTTATGAAGAAAATGCTGATTTTTTTATGGCTGTCAGAACTCAGAGAACCGTAACTTTTGATTTTCAAACTGGGTTTTTCTAAAATTTTTGCTGTACAATTCACACAACCAACTCAAACATATGTAAAGTTTAGCCCAACTCAGTTTGTATTTTTGAGTTATGATTAAAAACGTGACTAGAAATCTGAACAATGCACACTTAGAGAATGTTGACAATCTGCAAATGGAATGGCTCTGTCAAAGTGACTAAACGAGCACATGGGGAACTAAAAATTGGCATGATGACTTATTACCATGTCTATAATATAATGCAACTACTAGCACATTATGATCAATCTCTAGGAGAAAGATACAATCAACTGAACAGGGCCTCCGACAGTGATTTGACATTTAAACAAAATTGTGCAATTTGACACTTGCTCAAATTGGGACTTCACCGAGTGATTCAAGATGATAAAGTAACATCATAGAATGTATGCATATAATGAATGAATTGTGTTCAACACCTATAACACCTTATAAGCTTCAAAATGACAGCCGGGTACATATGCATGAAAAGCATTTAAAAGATTTCAAATTGCAAAATTTTAACATGGTACTCAAAACCCATGTTGCATTTTTTAGTACCAACAGTAGACATTCATACATACATGATCATTAGGTCTATAATTTTTCAAGGATATCATTCAATACTTTAGCAAATCTGATACTGAATTGAGGGACAAGTTCATCATTCTCAATATGAATCTTTAAAAACTTATCATTGGAATCAGATATGCTTACCCTTTCTCCAAATTGCTCCATGAAGGCCGAATGCATCTCATTCCAAGATGAGACAGAACATGCTAGTAAGAAAGAGAACCAGTCTCTAGCATGACCCTCTAGAGTTTGAACAAATAATTTCATCCATAGGTCTTCATGGAAAACATTAAAATCACACATCACATCAACAAAGCACTAAACATGTTTCCTTGCTGACTGATGATGGTCCCTATCATACTTTGGTAAATATCTCTTGATTCCATCAGGGATCTTATTAGGGAAGCCAAGTATGCCATCATAACAAAATGACACAAATCTTTTGACAAAAGAAACCCTATGAACATCCATCACTAGCTGTAACTTTTGCACACCCACTTGAAAATCTTCAAGACTAATGAAAAGAAATGTATACTTTGAAACTAATCTTCTTTTGTCACCGAACCCCTTCCTACATACTTCACACCTTATTCCTTTTCTTAGTGCTTGATCACTTAATAAGGAAACATTTCAGATCTTTGAGAAATACCTGAGAGTTTTGTAGTAGAAGACTTTGTTGACTGGAAGGCAAGGTAGATCTAGAGCTTATCATACAGCTCCATCAGGTTCTTTGTTTGTAGAGTCGCCACCTCCTTGAAGAGGAAATTTTTTTTACCTTTCTTTGTACTTCTTCCAATCAACACAAAACTACACTAGGATATCACACTATTTATCAGGAACTGTACTGATCAAATAGAAACTTTAGAGCTGTCACTAAATACATATTGAGAAGATATTAACAAATGCTTTATTTTTGTATCTGACTCTTTCCAATGGCTCCCCAGTAGAGTCACCAATTTTGTTGGAGCTTTTTCTTGCAGGACCAAACTTGAATCAATGATGAAGGGTACTCCCCTTAATACCACAAACACATAATAGAAATAGAGAAACAACAACCATATGCAAGAACAAAAAATTGGCTTCCTATTATCTCCACAAATGTGGAATTACAAACTTTTAGAATTACAATACGCAAAGCCACATGGGCATTCCCTTACAATATTCTGTAGGACAAAGCCTCAAATCAATACCTAGATCTACTACCTAGAACTACCCTAGACAACACTAAGAGCCTTCTTTATATAGGCATTTTCCACCACCCGAGAAGGTTTGAGAAATTTAGCCCTAAGGGCCGACCAAACTTAGAATTATTTTATTTTTCAATTTATTACATCAAAGTTGGCTTAAAATAACTTTTGAAACCTGAATAGAAATTTTGAAGGAAAATTATTTTCCACTATTTCAGGTGGCCCGACTTTTAGAGACTATAAGTCATCACTAGTTGACCCGATTGACTATTATAACCCCATTTTGGAAATGCCACGAAGTGCTCTAGAGGACTGACCCACGCAAGTGCCCATCACCCAAATTTTGGACCTCATCCGGGGCCTCTAAAGCCTTTAAAACTGAGTTCAAAGTTTTTGTACCCTACTACCAATACCAAAAATCTTCAATATCTTCAAAACTAGACCTGATCTAGCCATGAAACATTTCTAGTAGACTGATATGACTGAGATGAACCTCCACATGTAAAATCAGAACATTTTGAAATTTATAACCAACTTACTAAAAATAGAAAGTTTCCATAAATAGCAGCTCTGCACAAGATAGCCCTTATTGAATACAAAAACATAAATTTTTTGGGTGATGCAAGATTGCTCTTACACCCAAGATTCTCCTGCATTAGACACCCAACATAATTTGAGAAGTGACCCCACCACATCTCAGGTGTGTAGAGGAAAACCCAGACGCTTAACCTCCTCCTTTGTTAGCCATGATGAATCTTCAACAGGTCATCGTTTCCATTTGACCAAATACTCTTCATATGTGTTGTTCCTTGTGCTTCTGCCAACACAACTATCTAGTATGTCTTCAATCTCTTTGTTATCTGAATTGACTACTAGAATACTCTACTGTGCAATTGTAACCTCATCTTCAACACCTCCCTCATGATACTCTATCAAATTTGAAATGTTAAACACTAGTGAAATATTTAGCTCAGTAGGCAATTCTACCTCATATGTATTTCCTAAATCATGCTTCTTCAGTATCTTACATGGCCCAAAATTCTTCATTTTCAACTTGTTATATGTACCAACCAAAAATTGCTCCTTCCACAAATGAACCATGACTTCATCTCCAGCCTGAAATTCCTTATGCCTCCTTTTCTCATTCAACTTAGACTTATACTATGCATTCATCTTGGTAATGTGTTTCCTCACCTCCACATGGATGTTCTTCAAATGTTCTGCAAAATCCTTAGCTTCAGCACTACTTATTTCTTCTTTATCTATCTTTCTCAATTATGATGCATTTCTGAGACTACTCTCATATACAATCTGGAATGGTAATTCACTAGTGCTCCTATTGACAGAATTATTATATGAAAATTCTACCTATGGTAAAATCAAATCTCATCTTGTTGGCTTATCTCCAACAAAAACATCTTAGTAAATTTCCCAAACTCCTATTCACCACCTCTGTCTATCCATCAGTCTGTGGATGATGTGATGAACTGAACTTCAAATCTATCTTCAACTTCTTCCACAATGTACATCAGAAATATCCAATGAACTTAGTGTCCCTATCTAAAACTATACTCTTTGGCAAACCATGTAGTCTGACTACTCTGAAAAATAATTCTGCTATATGAACAACATCATTAGTCTTCTTGCAAGTAATCAAATTTGTCATCTTCAAAAATCTATCAACCACCACAAAAATTGAATCATGTCCCCGCTGTGTCCTTGGTAAACTAAGAACAAAGTCCATACTGATATCCTCCCAAGGCTTCTCTAGTACAGGTAATGGCTGATACAACCTTGTATTCTACTTCACTCCCTTTTCCATCTAGCATACTCTGCAACTCTATATAAACTTTTTGACATCTTGCTGCAACTATGGTCAATAATAATTTTCACTAACCAAAGCAAGGGTTTTATCTTGACCAAAATGTCAAGCCAATCCTCTGCTATGATTCTCCTTGATGAGATTCTCCGTCATTGAACTTCTTAAAATGCACAACTAACTCCCTTTGAATAACATATCATCCTGAATGATAAAATCAAGCCACTTCGTCCTATCTCGAGTAATAGGTTCTTTACAAGCTTTCCAAGCTTCACCAAAATCAGGATCCTCTGGATACAAATTTTTTAGTTCCTTGAACCCAACCACCTCAATCTGCATCTCTGTTAGCAATAGTTACCTTCTACTAAGCCCATCTACAACCCTGTTAGACTTTCCACTTCTATGTTTCAAAACAAATGTATAACTCTGCAAAAACTCAACCCATTTCAAATGTCTTTGATTCAACTTTCCTTGACTATTCAAATATTGCAAAGCTTGATGATTAGTATACAAAATAAACTCCTTAGGAAGTAGATAGTGTCTCCACTTCTTCAATGCCTAAACTAGAGCATAAAATTTTTGATCATAAATAGAATATTTTCTCTTGACATCATTTAACTTCTCACTGAAATAAGCAATAGGTTTTCTTTCTCGGCTCATAACAGCTCGTATTGCAGTACCGCTAGCATCATAGTCTACTTGAAACACCTTATTAAAATTTAGAAGTTTTTAAAATAGGTTGTTCTGTAACTTTTTATTTCAACAATTGAAAACTCTTTTCTGCCCCATTAGTCCACTTAAACTCTTTTCTATCCCCTCTCATTGTTTCAGTCAAGGGACCACAAATACTGCTAAAATTTTTTATAAACTTTCTATAAAAACTATCTAGACCATGAAAAGATCTTAAATCAGGAGCACTCCTTGGAGTAGGCCATTCAAGGATCGCCTGTACATTCTCTGGGTCTATTTTTAGACCTTTTGTTGAAACTAAAAATCCTAAATACACTAACTCTTTCTTCACAAAACTGCACTTCTTCAAATTAATCAACAATTTCTCATCTCTTAGCTTCTCAAACACCATACGAATATGCATCATTTGTTCCTCCAATATCTTTCTAAAGATCAAAATATCATCTAGGTAAACAATGACAAACTTACCTAGAAATTCTTTCAGAACCTCATTCATGAGCTGCATGAAAGTGTTCGGTGCATTGGTTAGCCCAAAAGGCATGACTAACCACTCATATAGTCCTTCCTTTGTCTTGAAGGTAGTCTTCCATTCATCTCCTTCTGTTATCCAAATCTAGCGATATCCACTCTTCAGATCTATCTTTGAGAAATACATAGCTCCACTCAAAAAGTCCATAATATCATCCATTCGTGGCAATGGAAATTTATACTTGCTTGTGATCTTGTTTATTGCTCTAGAATCTATACACATCCTCCATTCTCCATTCTTCTTTGGTGCTAATACCGCTAGTACAGCATAGGGACTCAAACTCTCCTGAATCAACCCCTTTTGCAATAACTCATGTACTTGTCTATTCAACTCTTCACTTTCTACCGGTGTCATTCTGTGTGCTGCCATGTTTAGCAAACTGGCTCCTGGAATTAAATGCATCTAATGACTGATCTTGCTTACCTATGGTAATCCATTAGGTACATTATCAGATACAATATCTTGAAACGTATTCAACAAATTTGCAACCTCTACAGGTACATCCTCTACTTCTTCTTTATCAGCTTTTGAAATTAAAGAAAAACACACATGCTCATGCCTCATACCATCTAGGAATTTTCTTCCATCAACAAATGTTATTCTTGCATTACCACATACCTTTTCTCCAGTCTCCTTCAATGGCTTTAGCTTATGTCACACTCCATCCTTTGTTAGGGAATAGGTATTCGAACAACCATCGTGTACAACACATCTATCAAACTGCCATGGTCTACCCAAAAATATATGACATGCATCCATAGATATGATATCACATAGTACCTCATCTTGGTACCCACCAATCTTGAACTTTACTAGGCATTGTTCACTGACTATGACCTTGTGGTCATCATGCACCGAGGTAATCCAATATGGATGTGGGTGTTTCTATCTCTTGAGCTTCAACTTTATCACCATCTCTTCTAACACCAAATTGCCAGTGCTTCCACTATCAATAATCACATCACAACATTTTCCCTCACACTTGCACCTAGTGCGAAACAAGCTCCTCCTTTATTTAGGTTCATTCTCACCACTCAACAGGACTCTTCTGTTAATCAACATTTCTCCTCTTTCAGCATCTTCTAAATTTGATAATCTGGCATCTTCATCTACATGTGCAACTCTAGCCTAGCCTTCATTCCTCCTATCTATCCTTTCTTGGCATTGAGGACATTCAAATACCCTATGACCTTCTTCTCCACAGTGAAAACATGTTCCACAGAAGCCTCCTCTTCCTGAACCTTGTCCTCTTCCTCTTCCTCTCTAATCTCTATTTTTCTGATCTTGGAAATGATTGGAATTGTTTCCTCTCTGATTTTGATGGCTACTGGCCTCATCCTTTTTTTTTGGATCTTCATTTCAGCCTCCATATGATCATCCACTAGATCATCCACCATGACCTCTTCCATTTTATTTGCTCTCAAACTTCTTGTGCAACTTTTCCTCTACTTTTAGGGAAAACTAGTATGCCTTTTCAATATTGTTCATTCGAACTAGATTCAACTCCTCTTGAATGCTAGGCCTCAACCCATTAAGGTAATGAGAAACTTTCTCTTTATCAGCTTCCGCATGGCCTATTTTGATGAGGATTCGATAGAACTCCTCTGTATACTCCTGAATAGATCATCCCGCTTGCTTCAAACTTTGCATTTTCTTTAGTAGGTCAAGCTCATAATCAACAGGGATGAACTATCACTTCAATTTATCCACCATCTGATCCCATCTTGTGATTTTATCTTTCCCTCTTCTATTTCACTCCAATTCAATCTCTTGCCACTAGAACTTTTCATGACCTTTCAGTCTAGCCTTCGCAAATTTGACCATATCAGGATCCTGAATATCTTCATACTCAAAATATTCTTCACATTCATTGATCTAGTTGATCAACTCTTCAGGGTTAAGATTTTCTGAAAATGCAGGAACCTCAATCTTAGGTCTTTTTTCAATCTTGGAAATGGCTCGAAAAAGTCTTTCTTCCTCCTGGTTCACAACTTTGACTTCTCCTTCTTGATCTTCTTCTTTGGCTTCATCTTCACTTTCATCTTTGACATTAAGATTCATTCCTCTGCGAATCTCTTCTTGCAATGCTCGCACTTGTCTCTAGAGTGCTCTAACCTCAAGTGTTACAACACCAGCTCTTCTACCACATTCCCTTCGTGGAGGCATTTTCATGGTGCATGTTGAAACCCTAACCATGATCCTGGTGCAAACTACCTCATAGTCGGTGATCTATTTACACACTCAAGAACTCCTGTTCTGATACCACTTGATGAAGGGTACTCCCCTTAATACCACAAACACATAACAGAAACAGAGAAACAACAACCATATGCAAGAACAAAAAATTGGCTTCTTATTATCTCCACAAATATGGAATTACAAACTTTCAAAATTACAATATGCAAAGCCACATGGGCATTCCCTTACAATATTCTATATGACAAAGCTTCAAATCAATACCCAGATCTACTACCCAAAATTTCCTTAGACAACACTACGGGCCTTCTTTATATAGGCATTTTCCACTACCTGAGAAGATTCTAGAAATTTAGCCCTAAGGGCCGACCAAACTTAGAATTATTTTATTTTTCAATGTATTACATCAAAGTCGGCTCAAAATAACTTTCGAAACCTAAACATAAATTTTGAAGGAAAATTATTTTCTACCATTTCAGGTGGCCCAACTTCTGGAGAGCAATAAGTCATCACTAGTTGACCCGATTGACTATTATAACCCCATTTCAGAAATGCCACAAAGTGCTTTACAAGCTTGACCTATGCAAGCATCCATCACCCAAAATTTTGACCTCATCTAGGGCCTCTAAAGCCTTCAAAACTGAGTTCAAAGTTTTTGTACCCTGCTACCAATACCGAAAATCTTCAATATCTTCAAAACTAGATTTGATCTAGCCATGAAACTTTGCTGGCAGGCTGATATGACTGAGACGAACCTTCACATGTAAAATCAAAACATTCCAAGATTTATAATCAAATTACTAAAAATAGCAAGTTTCCATAAATAGCAGATCTGCACAAGATAGCCCTTATTGAATACAAAAACATAAATATTTTTGGGTGATGCAAGATTGCTCTTACACCTAGGATGCTCCTACATCAATCAATAGATGGGGTTGATTCTCAGGGTAGGCACTCAAGTTTGACAAGAAAATAGTTCAATTGATGAGGATAGAGGACATCCTCCTTTTTCTTTGAGCTCCACATCACTCAGGTGGGTATTGCCTTATCTGCACACTCAAGACACCTCAAGATAAACAATAGGCCTGCATATAGATTATTATGGAATAATCTTCAAACCCCTTCAGGTAACCTGTACCCAAATGAATTCAATTCACATGCAACAACCCTACTTGCATAGAATGAGTCTGAAGACTAGAAAGAACCTCCTACTACTACTACCAACATGAAAGGGAAAGGTATTTGATTTGATGTTGGGTTGGAAGGGCTCCTGAGATACACTAAGTCTCTCATAGACTAGTGCCTTGTCCAATGAGCCATAGAGTCAAACACCTCACTGCAAAAAGAAAGCTATGAAACAAGAAGACAATACATTCAAATATGGTGATGCCTTACACTAGCCATACACCATTGATCAGACCACACATTATCAAACCACTTGTGTATCCAAATCTGTTATCACCCATTCAAAGGATTTTAACCCTCCCCTTAGAAGAGACCTATAAACAAGTAATACATTAACCAGCATCCACTAGAAGACAAACATAAGATACCCTTGATACCCCAGTTCATACACACCTGAAAACCAATCCCAAACCTAGTTGCTTCTATGAAAACAACTCTATTACAGACACAAAGGAAATGCAAATAGAAAGATGGAAGCACCCTCGATGCTTCAATCAATAAGTCTGAAACTCAAATGGAGACAATCTGATAACAGTACAAATATATTGACTCTCATACATAAGAAAAATCAATTACAATGCATATCATATTCTCTGAGCCAACAAAGGAGAAAAGAGCACCCTACATGCAGAGAAGTAGAGAAAATCTATAGCAAAAGGACCCTTCATGGAACCAGTTCTCCTCCAAATTGCAGAAGAAGGAACCCCTATAAAATCAAAACTTCAACCATATATACCACTAGTTACCTTAGAATCCTAAATAGGCTAGGATGCAACAAGCTTTGAATAGCTAGGGTTATGGTTTCAACAACTACACCAACCCCAATTACAACAAAAAAAATAAAATTCTCGAGGGGAAAACCAAGTACTGGTCTATCAAATCAAGGATGATCTTCATGAAATGAGAAAAAATTCTAAGAAGTACAGGAAAATCATCAATTCACCCATGCTCATTAATTTGAACCATTATCACCTACAACATACCTCAAGCCATTCCTTGTTCATTTCTTGATGGTACAGTCCCCCTACAAATGGTCATCACACCCTAGACCCACACTGCAACCACCGACACTACCGAACAAATCAAATCCAACTTCAAAAACAATTAAAACTAGTCCTCTCTATCACTAAGAAACCCTCAAAAAATTTAAATTTGAATTTAAAAGGTCACATTCATGGCACCTGCAACATATCAGTGGTCATTATTTAAAATTAGGTTAACTTTAAGTCATGGCCATTAGATCTCATCTCTTTCACCGTGCCTTTATGTCTTAACTCAACTACGACCCTGGGTTTACCTCCAGCGAACATGCAACAAGGCATTTCCTATTCACGAGATAAAAATATTTGTCATATTTTTGCCACATTTTGGGAAATCTAATTACTAGATAGCTCTGTACCCTAGTTTGCATTATTATGTGTTTCTTTTTTAGATTTGTGTTCATTCATTGCAAGTACATGAAAGGAAAACAAGAAATTACTGCATCTAAGATTGCATGTCATATCTTGAATATGTTGTACAGAAAGGAAAAGAACTAAAAAGAATATCTATTTGAGCTCACACATGCTGTGAGCATAGCTAAATGCAAGAATTACATAAATGAGTGCAAGTATAACATACACATAAGGAGCTAGATGCAAGGTACCAGACATTGCCTGGTAGTGAGGTTGGTCTTCTGTGTGCCCGAGGTGCTCCTGTGATCCTGAGCCTACAGAGAGAGAAAAAAAGGGGTTAGATCCAATGGATCTAAGAAATGAATGGTGCCCCAACATATATAAACATAAATACGTGCACGCAGTTATGCACCCTCTGGCATAGGTTCTGCTTATGGAATTTGCATCAAGGAGCCCCCTGGAAATAAATGAAATACCATTGTTTTTACTAATATGTTTGTTCCATGTGCAGATGAATGATGATGCCCTAGTGATGTGGGCTCTATCGAGAGGATCTCAAATTTCTTGGAGAGAGACCACATCACAGGCCAAGAACACCCATGATTAGTATTGAGTCTCCTAGTACCCTACACTGAACCGGTGAGAGTTGTTAGAAGCTCTATTCCTACAGAGTTTTTGGAAACCCTAACCATCTCAAGGAGAGGCACTAATCATATAGGGGGCATTTTAATAGATACTGGTATCAGTGAGACATAAGCCAAATCAAATGGAGCATGGTGAAATAGGGCATGAACCAGATCTAGGAGGCATTCATCACAACATTTATAAGATGGCATGAATTATGAACAGAACAGAGCACTGGCATTTTTGGGGGGGCATTCATCATCAGAGAACAAGGTACACAAATCTATGAGGAAGATAGGGCACTTCGTTACATAGGTGTTCACATGGAAAATACATGCTGAGGGCACGATCCACAAGTTTAGAAAAAGGTACAACAAATGATGCTTTAAAGATTGAACTCATTGCATTAGCATTATGGCCTGTATGTGTTTCAGAGCCTGCATTCTATTCAATGGCCCTATGGTTAAATATGTTAATTCTGCATCATGAGCCAATGGAAAAACTCAACACATCATGGTGTCCCATATAAAGATACTTGATGCTAGTGTGGACATATACATATACATATGTGTGTATATATATATATATATATATATATATATATATATAATATATAATATATATATATATATTATATATATATCTATATATATATATATATTATATATATATATATATATATATATATTATATATATATATATATATATATATATAGTATATATATATATATACTATATAGCATATGTA
>BSBK01015262.1:0-59923 GCA_027943335.1 Chamaecyparis obtusa
AGGATCTGGAAGAGGTGGCTTCCGTGGAACATGTTTTCACTGTGGAGAAGAAGGTCATAGGGCACTTGAATGTCCTCAGCGCCAAGGCAGAACAGACAGGAGAAATGAAGGCCAGGCCAGAGTTGCACATGTAGATGAAGATGTCAGATCATCAAATTCTGAAGATGCTGAAAGAGGAGAAACGTTGATTAACAGAAGAGTCCTGTTGAGTGGTGAGAATGAACCTGAGCAAAGAAGGAGCCTGTTTCGCACTAGATGCAAGTGTGAGGGTAAATGCTGTGATGTGATTATCGATAGTGGAAGCACTGACAATCTGGTATCAGAAGAGATGGTGACAAAGTTGAAGCTCAAGAGACAGAAACAACCCACATCCATATCGGATTGCCTGGGTGCAGGATGACCACAAGGTCATGGTCAGTGAACAGTGCCTGGTAAAGTTCAAGATCGGCGGGTACCAAGATGAGGTACTATGTGATATCATCTCTATGGATGCATGTCATATGTTATTGGGTAGACCGTGGCAGTTTGACAGATGTGCTGTACACGATGGTCGTGCGAATACCTATTCCCTAACAAAGGATGGAGTGCGACATAAGCTAAAGCCATTGAAGGAAACTGAAGAAAAGGTATGTGGTAATGCAAGAATAACATTTGTTGATGGAAGGAAATTCCTAGATGGTATGAGGCATGAGCATGTATGTTTTGCTTTAATTCCAAAAGCTGGTAAAGAGGAAGTAGAAGATGTTCCTGTAGAAGTTGCAGATTTGTTGAATGAGTTTCAGGATATTGTATCCGATAACGTGCCTGATGGATTACCACCAGTCAGGAAGATCAGCCATCAGATGGACTTGATTCCAGGAGCGAGTTTGCCGAACAAGGCAGCACACAGAATGACACCTGCAGAAAGTGAGGAGTTGAACAGACAAGTACATGAGTTGTTACAGAAAGGTTTGATCCGTGAGAGTCTGAGTCCCTGTGCTGTACCAGCGGTATTAGCACCAAAGAAGAATGGAGAGTGGAGGATGTGTACAGATTCTAGGGCAATAAACAAGATCACAATCAAGTACAAGGTTTCCATTGCCACGAATGGATGATATTATGGACTGTTTGAGTGGCGCTGTGTATTTCTCAAAGATAGATCTGAAGAGTGGATATCATCAGATTCGGATCAGAGAAGGAGATGAATGGAAGACTGCCTTCAAGACAAAGGAAGGACTGTATGAGTGGTTAGTCATGCCTTTTGGGCTAACCAATGCACCAAGCACTTTCATGCGGCTCATGAACGAGGTTCTGAAAGAATTTCTAGGTAAGTTTGTCATTGTTTATCTAGATGATATTTTGATCTTTAGTAAGACATTGGAGGAGCATATGATGCATATTCGTATGGTATTTGAGAAGCTGAGAGAAGAGAAATTGTTGATTAATTTGAAGAAGTGTAGTTTTGTGAAGAAAGAGTTAGTGTATTTGGGATTTGTAGTTTCAGCAGAAGGTCTAAAAATGGACCCAGAGAAGGTACAGGCTATCCTTGAATGGCCTACTCCAAGGAGTGCTACTGAGGTAAGATCTTTTCATGGTCTAGCTAGCTTTTACAGAAAGTTTATCAGAAATTTTAGCAGTATTTGTGGACCCTTGACTGAAACAATGAGAGGGGATAGAAAAGAGTTTAAGTGGACTAATGGGGCAGAAAAGAGTTTTCAATTGTTGAAACAAAAAGTCACAGAACAACCTGTTTTAGCACTTCCAGATTTTAATAAGGTGTTTCAAGTAGATTGTGATGCTAGTGGTACTGCAATAGGAGCTGTTATGAGCCAAGAAGGTAAACCTGTTGCTTATTTCAGTGAGAAATTAAATGATGCCAAGAGGAAATATTCTATTTATGATCAGGAATTTTATGCTATAGTTCAGGCATTAAAGAAGTGGAGACACTATTTGCTTCCTAAGGAGTTTGTTTTGTATACTGATCATCAAGCTTTGCAATATTTGAATAGTCAAGGAAAATTGAATCAAAGGCATTTGAAATGGGTTGAGTTTTTGCAGAGTTATACATTTGTTTTGAAACACAGGAGTGGAAAGTCTAATAGGGTTGCAGATGCTCTTAGCAGAAGGCAACTATTGCTGACAGAACTGCAGATTGAAGTGGTTGGGTTCAAGGAACTCAAGAATTTGTATCCAGAGGATCCTGATTTTGGTGAAGCTTGGAAAGCTTGTACAGAACCTGTTACTCTAGACAGGACGAAATGGTTGGATTTCATCATCCAGGATGATATGCTATTCAGAGGGAGTCAGTTGTGCATTCCACGAAGTTCTATGAGGGAGAATCTCATCAAGGAGAAGCATAGTGGAGGATTGGCTGGACATTTTGGTCGTGATAAAACTGTTGCTTTGGTTGGTGAGAATTATTATTGGCCACAATTGCAGCAAGATGTGAAGAAGTTTGTACAGAGTTGCAGAGTATGTCAGATGGCGAAAGGAGTGAAGCAGAATACAGGATTGTATCAGCCATTACCTGTACCAGAGAAGCCTTGGGAGGATATCAGCATGGACTTTGTTCTTGGTTTACCGAGGACACAGCGGGGACACGATTCAATTTTTGTGGTAGTTGACAGATTTTCAAAGATGGCACATTTCATTCCCTGCAAGAAGACTAATGATGCTGTTCATATAGCAGAATTGTTTTTCAGAGAAGTAGTGAGACTTCATGGTTTGCCAAAGACCATAGTTTCAGATCGGACACTAAGTTTGTTGGATATTTCTGGCGTACATTGTGGAAGAAGTTGAAGACAGATTTGAAGTTCAGTTCATCACATCATCCACAGACTGATGGACAGACAGAGGTGGTGAATAGGAGTTTGGAAAATTTACTGAGATGTTTGGTTGGAGATAAGCCAACAGGATGGGATTTGATTTTACCACAGGCAGAATTTGCATACAATAATTCTGTCAATAGGAGCACTGGTAAATCACCATTCCAAATTGTATATGGAAGTAGTCCAAGGAATGCATCTGAATTGAGAAAGATAGATAAAGGAGAAATAAGTAGTGCTGAAGCTGAAGATTTTGCAGAACACTTGAAGAACATCCATGAGGAGGTGAGGAAACATATTAACAAGATGAACGCACAGTATAAGGCTAAGGCAGATGAGAAAAGGAGGCATAAAGAATTTCAGGTTGGAGATGAAGTCATGGTTCATTTGCGGAAGGAGCGGTTTCCAGTTGGTACATATAACAAGTTGAAAATGAAGAAGTTTGGACCATGCAGGATATTGAAGAAACATGATTCAGGAAACGCATATGAGGTAGAATTGCCTACTGAGCTAAATATTTCACCAGTGTTTAACATTTCAGATCTGACAGAGTATCATGAAGGAGGTGTTGAAGATGAGATCACAGCAGCACAGTGGAGTATTCCAGCAACTAGTTCAGACACTAAGGAGATTGAAGATATACTGGATAGTCGTGTTGGCAGAAGCACAAGGAACAGGACATATGAAGAATATCTGGTCAAGTGGAAAGGACGACCTGTTGAAGATTCATCATGGCTAACAAAGGAGGAGGTTAACCGTCTTGGTTTTCCTCTACACACCTGAGTCGTGACAGGGTCACTTCTCAAATTACCCCGGGTGTCTGATGCAGGAGCATCCTGGGTGTAAGAGAAATCTTGCATCACCCAAAAATATTTATGTTTTTTTATTCAATAAGGGTTATTTTGTGCAGAGCTGCTATTTATGGAAAGTTACCATTTTTGGTAATTTTTGTATGTGCTCAGAATGATCTGATTTCTTTCTTGGAGGTTCATGTTGGTCATATAAGTCTGCCAGTAAAGTTTCATTGCCAGATCAAGTGTATATTGGAAGATATTGAAGATTTTCGGTATTGGCAGCAGGGTACAGAAACTTTGAACTCAGTTTTGAAGGCTTTAGAGGCCCCGGATGAGGTCGAAAATTTGGGTGACGGGCGCTTGCGCTGGTCAAGCCTGTAGAGCGCTTCGTGGCGTTTCCGAAATGGGGTTATAGCAGCCGAGCGGGTCAACTGGTGATGACTTATGGTCTTCAGAAGTTGGGCCACCTGAAATGGCGAAAAATAATTTTCTTCAAAATTTCTGTTCGGGTTTCAAAGGTTATCTTGAGCCGACTATGATGTAATAAAATGTAAAATAAAATAATTCTAAGTTTGGTCGGCCTTGTTGGCTAAAAAAATTCTGGAACCTTCCCAGGCGGTGGAAATTGCCTATATAAGGAAGGCTGTATTATTGTCTTAGGCAGTTGAGAATAGTTCTGGGTAGTAGATCTGGGTATTGATTCGAGGCTTTGTCCTACAGAATATTGTAAGGGAATGCCCATGTGGCTTTGCATATTGTAATTCTGAAAGTTTGTAATTCCACATTTGTGGAGATAATAAGAAGCCAATTTTCTGTTCTTGCATATTGTTGTTGTTTCTCTATTTCTGTTATATGTTTGTGGTATTAAGGGGAGCACCCTTCATCAAGTGGTATCAGAGCAGGTTTTCTTGAGTGTGTAAACAGATCGCCGACTGTGAGGCAGTTTGCACCAGGACCGTGGTTAGGGTTTCAGTGCGCATCGCGAAAATGCCTCCACGAAGAGAACGTGGCGGAAGAGCTGGTGCTGTGACACCTGAGGTTAGAGAGCTGCAGAGACAAGTGCGAGCATTGCAAGAAGAGATTCGCAGAGGAATGAATCTTAATGTCAGAGATGAAAGCGAGGATGAAGCCGAAGAAGAATATCAAGAGGGAGAAATTGAAATTGTGAACCAGGAGGAAGAAAGACTTTTTCGGGCGATTTCCAAGATTGGGAAAAGACCTAAGATTGAGGTTCCTACATTTTCTGGAAATCTTAACCCAGAGGAATTGATCGACTGGATCAATGAATGTGAAGAATATTTTGAGTATGAAGATGTTGAGGATCCTGATAGGGTCAAATTTGCGAAGGCCAGACTGAAAGGTCATGCGAAGATATGGTGGCAAGAGATTCAGTTGGAGCGAAATAGAAGGGGAAAGGAGAAAATCACGAGATGGGATCGGATGGTGGATAAATTGAAGCGGCAGTTCATTCCTGTTGATTATGAGCTTGACCTACTGAAGAAAATGCAAAGTTTGAAGCAAGCAGGAAGATCTGTTCAGGAGTATACAGAGGAGTTCTATCGACTTCTCATCAGAACAGGCCATGCAGAAGCTGATAAAGAGAAAGTTGCCCGATACCTTAATGGGTTAAGGCCAAGCATTCAGGAGGAGCTGAATCTGGTTCGAATGAACAGTATTGAAGAGGCATACCAGTTTGCCCTAAAAGTAGAGGAAAAGCTGAACAAGAAGTTTGAGAGCAGACAAAACGGAAGGGTCGCGGTGGACGATCTGGTGGACGGTCATATGGTGGCCGGAATGAAGATCCGAAAAAGAAGGATGAGGCCAGTAGCAGTCAGAATCAGCGCGGAAATAATTCCAATCGCTTCCAGGATCAGAATAATAGAGATCAGAGAGGAAGAGGAAGAGGACAAGGATCTGGAAGAGGTGGCTTCCGTGGAACATGTTTTCACTGTGGAGAAGAAGGTCATAGGGCACTTGAATGTCCTCAGCGCCAAGGCAGAACAGACAGGAGAAATGAAGGCCAGGCCAGAGTTGCACATGTAGATGAAGATGTCAGATCATCAAATTCTGAAGATGCTGAAAGAGGAGAAACGTTGATTAACAGAAGAGTCCTGTTGAGTGGTGAGAATGAACCTGAGCAAAGAAGGAGCCTGTTTCGCACTAGATGCAAGTGTGAGGGTAAATGCTGTGATGTGATTATCGATAGTGGAAGCACTGACAATCTGGTATCAGAAGAGATGGTGACAAAGTTGAAGCTCAAGAGACAGAAACACCCACATCCATATCGGATTGCCTGGGTGCAGGATGACCACAAGGTCATGGTCAGTGAACAGTGCCTGGTAAAGTTCAAGATCGGCGGGTACCAAGATGAGGTACTATGTGATATCATCTCTATGGATGCATGTCATATGTTATTGGGTAGACCGTGGCAGTTTGACAGATGTGCTGTACACGATGGTCGTGCGAATACCTATTCCCTAACAAAGGATGGAGTGCGACATAAGCTAAAGCCATTGAAGGAAACTGAAGAAAAGGTATGTGGTAATGCAAGAATAACATTTGTTGATGGAAGGAAATTCCTAGATGGTATGAGGCATGAGCATGTATGTTTTGCTTTAATTCCAAAAGCTGGTAAAGAGGAAGTAGAAGATGTTCCTGTAGAAGTTGCAGATTTGTTGAATGAGTTTCAGGATATTGTATCCGATAACGTGCCTGATGGATTACCACCAGTCAGGAAGATCAGCCATCAGATGGACTTGATTCCAGGAGCGAGTTTGCCGAACAAGGCAGCACACAGAATGACACCTGCAGAAAGTGAGGAGTTGAACAGACAAGTACATGAGTTGTTACAGAAAGGTTTGATCCGTGAGAGTCTGAGTCCCTGTGCTGTACCAGCGGTATTAGCACCAAAGAAGAATGGAGAGTGGAGGATGTGTACAGATTCTAGGGCAATAAACAAGATCACAATCAAGTACAGGTTTCCATTGCCACGAATGGATGATATTATGGACTGTTTGAGTGGCGCTGTGTATTTCTCAAAGATAGATCTGAAGAGTGGATATCATCAGATTCGGATCAGAGAAGGAGATGAATGGAAGACTGCCTTCAAGACAAAGGAAGGACTGTATGAGTGGTTAGTCATGCCTTTTGGGCTAACCAATGCACCAAGCACTTTCATGCGGCTCATGAACGAGGTTCTGAAAGAATTTCTAGGTAAGTTTGTCATTGTTTATCTAGATGATATTTTGATCTTTAGTAAGACATTGGAGGAGCATATGATGCATATTCGTATGGTATTTGAGAAGCTGAGAGAAGAGAAATTGTTGATTAATTTGAAGAAGTGTAGTTTTGTGAAGAAAGAGTTAGTGTATTTGGGATTTGTAGTTTCAGCAGAAGGTCTAAAAATGGACCCAGAGAAGGTACAGGCTATCCTTGAATGGCCTACTCCAAGGAGTGCTACTGAGGTAAGATCTTTTCATGGTCTAGCTAGCTTTTACAGAAAGTTTATCAGAAATTTTAGCAGTATTTGTGGACCCTTGACTGAAACAATGAGAGGGGATAGAAAAGAGTTTAAGTGGACTAATGGGGCAGAAAAGAGTTTTCAATTGTTGAAACAAAAAGTCACAGAACAACCTGTTTTAGCACTTCCAGATTTTAATAAGGTGTTTCAAGTAGATTGTGATGCTAGTGGTACTGCAATAGGAGCTGTTATGAGCCAAGAAGGTAAACCTGTTGCTTATTTCAGTGAGAAATTAAATGATGCCAAGAGGAAATATTCTATTTATGATCAGGAATTTTATGCTATAGTTCAGGCATTAAAGAAGTGGAGACACTATTTGCTTCCTAAGGAGTTTGTTTTGTATACTGATCATCAAGCTTTGCAATATTTGAATAGTCAAGGAAAATTGAATCAAAGGCATTTGAAATGGGTTGAGTTTTTGCAGAGTTATACATTTGTTTTGAAACACAGGAGTGGAAAGTCTAATAGGGTTGCAGATGCTCTTAGCAGAAGGCAACTATTGCTGACAGAACTGCAGATTGAAGTGGTTGGGTTCAAGGAACTCAAGAATTTGTATCCAGAGGATCCTGATTTTGGTGAAGCTTGGAAAGCTTGTACAGAACCTGTTACTCTAGACAGGACGAAATGGTTGGATTTCATCATCCAGGATGATATGCTATTCAGAGGGAGTCAGTTGTGCATTCCACGAAGTTCTATGAGGGAGAATCTCATCAAGGAGAAGCATAGTGGAGGATTGGCTGGACATTTTGGTCGTGATAAAACTGTTGCTTTGGTTGGTGAGAATTATTATTGGCCACAATTGCAGCAAGATGTGAAGAAGTTTGTACAGAGTTGCAGAGTATGTCAGATGGCGAAAGGAGTGAAGCAGAATACAGGATTGTATCAGCCATTACCTGTACCAGAGAAGCCTTGGGAGGATATCAGCATGGACTTTGTTCTTGGTTTACCGAGGACACAGCGGGGACACGATTCAATTTTTGTGGTAGTTGACAGATTTTCAAAGATGGCACATTTCATTCCCTGCAAGAAGACTAATGATGCTGTTCATATAGCAGAATTGTTTTTCAGAGAAGTAGTGAGACTTCATGGTTTGCCAAAGACCATAGTTTCAGATCGGGACACTAAGTTTGTTGGATATTTCTGGCGTACATTGTGGAAGAAGTTGAAGACAGATTTGAAGTTCAGTTCATCACATCATCCACAGACTGATGGACAGACAGAGGTGGTGAATAGGAGTTTGGGAAATTTACTGAGATGTTTGGTTGGAGATAAGCCAACAGGATGGGATTTGATTTTACCACAGGCAGAATTTGCATACAATAATTCTGTCAATAGGAGCACTGGTAAATCACCATTCCAAATTGTATATGGAAGTAGTCCAAGGAATGCATCTGAATTGAGAAAGATAGATAAAGGAGAAATAAGTAGTGCTGAAGCTGAAGATTTTGCAGAACACTTGAAGAACATCCATGAGGAGGTGAGGAAACATATTAACAAGATGAACGCACAGTATAAGGCTAAGGCAGATGAGAAAAGGAGGCATAAAGAATTTCAGGTTGGAGATGAAGTCATGGTTCATTTGCGGAAGGAGCGGTTTCCAGTTGGTACATATAACAAGTTGAAAATGAAGAAGTTTGGACCATGCAGGATATTGAAGAAACATGATTCAGGAAACGCATATGAGGTAGAATTGCCTACTGAGCTAAATATTTCACCAGTGTTTAACATTTCAGATCTGACAGAGTATCATGAAGGAGGTGTTGAAGATGAGATCACAGCAGCACAGTGGAGTATTCCAGCAACTAGTTCAGACACTAAGGAGATTGAAGATATACTGGATAGTCGTGTTGGCAGAAGCACAAGGAACAGGACATATGAAGAATATCTGGTCAAGTGGAAAGGACGACCTGTTGAAGATTCATCATGGCTAACAAAGGAGGAGGTTAACCGTCTTGGTTTTCCTCTACACACCTGAGTCGTGACAGGGTCACTTCTCAAATTACCCCGGGTGTCTGATGCAGGAGCATCCTGGGTGTAAGAGAAATCTTGCATCACCCAAAAATATTTATGTTTTTTTATTCAATAAGGGTTATTTTGTGCAGAGCTGCTATTTATGGAAAGTTACCATTTTTGGTAATTTTTGTATGTGCTCAGAATGATCTGATTTCTTTCTTGGAGGTTCATGTTGGTCATATAAGTCTGCCAGTAAAGTTTCATTGCCAGATCAAGTGTATATTGGAAGATATTGAAGATTTTCGGTATTGGCAGCAGGGTACAGAAACTTTGAACTCAGTTTTGAAGGCTTTAGAGGCCCCGGATGAGGTCGAAAATTTGGGTGACGGGCGCTTGCGCTGGTCAAGCCTGTAGAGCGCTTCGTGGCGTTTCCGAAATGGGGTTATAGCAGCCGAGCGGGTCAACTGGTGATGACTTATGGTCTTCAGAAGTTGGGCCACCTGAAATGGCGAAAAATAATTTTCTTCAAAATTTCTGTTCGGGTTTCAAAGGTTATCTTGAGCCGACTATGATGTAATAAAATGTAAAATAAAATAATTCTAAGTTTGGTCGGCCTTGTTGGCTAAAAAAATTCTGGAACCTTCCCAGGCGGTGGAAATTGCCTATATAAGGAAGGCTGTATTATTGTCTTAGGCAGTTGAGAATAGTTCTGGGTAGTAGATCTGGGTATTGATTCGAGGCTTTGTCCTACAGAATATTGTAAGGGAATGCCCATGTGGCTTTGCATATTGTAATTCTGAAAGTTTGTAATTCCACATTTGTGGAGATAATAAGAAGCCAATTTTCTGTTCTTGCATATTGTTGTTGTTTCTCTATTTCTGTTATATGTTTGTGGTATTAAGGGGAGCACCCTTCATCAAGTGGTATCAGAGCAGGTTTTCTTGAGTGTGTAAACAGATCGCCGACTGTGAGGCAGTTTGCACCAGGACCGTGGTTAGGGTTTCAGTGCGCATCGCGAAAATGCCTCCACGAAGAGAACGTGGCGGAAGAGCTGGTGCTGTGACACCTGAGGTTAGAGAGCTGCAGAGACAAGTGCGAGCATTGCAAGAAGAGATTCGCAGAGGAATGAATCTTAATGTCAGAGATGAAAGCGAGGATGAAGCCGAAGAAGAATATCAAGAGGGAGAAATTGAAATTGTGAACCAGGAGGAAGAAAGACTTTTTCGGGCGATTTCCAAGATTGGGAAAAGACCTAAGATTGAGGTTCCTACATTTTCTGGAAATCTTAACCCAGAGGAATTGATCGACTGGATCAATGAATGTGAAGAATATTTTGAGTATGAAGATGTTGAGGATCCTGATAGGGTCAAATTTGCGAAGGCCAGACTGAAAGGTCATGCGAAGATATGGTGGCAAGAGATTCAGTTGGAGCGAAATAGAAGGGGAAAGGAGAAAATCACGAGATGGGATCGGATGGTGGATAAATTGAAGCGGCAGTTCATTCCTGTTGATTATGAGCTTGACCTACTGAAGAAAATGCAAAGTTTGAAGCAAGCAGGAAGATCTGTTCAGGAGTATACAGAGGAGTTCTATCGACTTCTCATCAGAACAGGCCATGCAGAAGCTGATAAAGAGAAAGTTGCCCGATACCTTAATGGGTTAAGGCCAAGCATTCAGGAGGAGCTGAATCTGGTTCGAATGAACAGTATTGAAGAGGCATACCAGTTTGCCCTAAAAGTAGAGGAAAAGCTGAACAAGAAGTTTGAGAGCAGACAAAACGGAAGAGGTCGCGGTGGACGATCTGGTGGACGGTCATATGGTGGCCGGAATGAAGATCCGAAAAAGAAGGATGAGGCCAGTAGCAGTCAGAATCAGCGCGGAAATAATTCCAATCGCTTCCAGGATCAGAATAATAGAGATCAGAGAGGAAGAGGAAGAGGACAAGGATCTGGAAGAGGTGGCTTCCGTGGAACATGTTTTCACTGTGGAGAAGAAGGTCATAGGGCACTTGAATGTCCTCAGCGCCAAGGCAGAACAGACAGGAGAAATGAAGGCCAGGCCAGAGTTGCACATGTAGATGAAGATGTCAGATCATCAAATTCTGAAGATGCTGAAAGAGGAGAAACGTTGATTAACAGAAGAGTCCTGTTGAGTGGTGAGAATGAACCTGAGCAAAGAAGGAGCCTGTTTCGCACTAGATGCAAGTGTGAGGGTAAATGCTGTGATGTGATTATCGATAGTGGAAGCACTGACAATCTGGTATCAGAAGAGATGGTGACAAAGTTGAAGCTCAAGAGACAGAAACACCCACATCCATATCGGATTGCCTGGGTGCAGGATGACCACAAGGTCATGGTCAGTGAACAGTGCCTGGTAAAGTTCAAGATCGGCGGGTACCAAGATGAGGTACTATGTGATATCATCTCTATGGATGCATGTCATATGTTATTGGGTAGACCGTGGCAGTTTGACAGATGTGCTGTACACGATGGTCGTGCGAATACCTATTCCCTAACAAAGGATGGAGTGCGACATAAGCTAAAGCCATTGAAGGAAACTGAAGAAAAGGTATGTGGTAATGCAAGAATAACATTTGTTGATGGAAGGAAATTCCTAGATGGTATGAGGCATGAGCATGTATGTTTTGCTTTAATTCCAAAAGCTGGTAAAGAGGAAGTAGAAGATGTTCCTGTAGAAGTTGCAGATTTGTTGAATGAGTTTCAGGATATTGTATCCGATAACGTGCCTGATGGATTACCACCAGTCAGGAAGATCAGCCATCAGATGGACTTGATTCCAGGAGCGAGTTTGCCGAACAAGGCAGCACACAGAATGACACCTGCAGAAAGTGAGGAGTTGAACAGACAAGTACATGAGTTGTTACAGAAAGGTTTGATCCGTGAGAGTCTGAGTCCCTGTGCTGTACCAGCGGTATTAGCACCAAAGAAGAATGGAGAGTGGAGGATGTGTACAGATTCTAGGGCAATAAACAAGATCACAATCAAGTACAGGTTTCCATTGCCACGAATGGATGATATTATGGACTGTTTGAGTGGCGCTGTGTATTTCTCAAAGATAGATCTGAAGAGTGGATATCATCAGATTCGGATCAGAGAAGGAGATGAATGGAAGACTGCCTTCAAGACAAAGGAAGGACTGTATGAGTGGTTAGTCATGCCTTTTGGGCTAACCAATGCACCAAGCACTTTCATGCGGCTCATGAACGAGGTTCTGAAAGAATTTCTAGGTAAGTTTGTCATTGTTTATCTAGATGATATTTTGATCTTTAGTAAGACATTGGAGGAGCATATGATGCATATTCGTATGGTATTTGAGAAGCTGAGAGAAGAGAAATTGTTGATTAATTTGAAGAAGTGTAGTTTTGTGAAGAAAGAGTTAGTGTATTTGGGATTTGTAGTTTCAGCAGAAGGTCTAAAAATGGACCCAGAGAAGGTACAGGCTATCCTTGAATGGCCTACTCCAAGGAGTGCTACTGAGGTAAGATCTTTTCATGGTCTAGCTAGCTTTTACAGAAAGTTTATCAGAAATTTTAGCAGTATTTGTGGACCCTTGACTGAAACAATGAGAGGGGATAGAAAAGAGTTTAAGTGGACTAATGGGGCAGAAAAGAGTTTTCAATTGTTGAAACAAAAAGTCACAGAACAACCTGTTTTAGCACTTCCAGATTTTAATAAGGTGTTTCAAGTAGATTGTGATGCTAGTGGTACTGCAATAGGAGCTGTTATGAGCCAAGAAGGTAAACCTGTTGCTTATTTCAGTGAGAAATTAAATGATGCCAAGAGGAAATATTCTATTTATGATCAGGAATTTTATGCTATAGTTCAGGCATTAAAGAAGTGGAGACACTATTTGCTTCCTAAGGAGTTTGTTTTGTATACTGATCATCAAGCTTTGCAATATTTGAATAGTCAAGGAAAATTGAATCAAAGGCATTTGAAATGGGTTGAGTTTTTGCAGAGTTATACATTTGTTTTGAAACACAGGAGTGGAAAGTCTAATAGGGTTGCAGATGCTCTTAGCAGAAGGCAACTATTGCTGACAGAACTGCAGATTGAAGTGGTTGGGTTCAAGGAACTCAAGAATTTGTATCCAGAGGATCCTGATTTTGGTGAAGCTTGGAAAGCTTGTACAGAACCTGTTACTCTAGACAGGACGAAATGGTTGGATTTCATCATCCAGGATGATATGCTATTCAGAGGGAGTCAGTTGTGCATTCCACGAAGTTCTATGAGGGAGAATCTCATCAAGGAGAAGCATAGTGGAGGATTGGCTGGACATTTTGGTCGTGATAAAACTGTTGCTTTGGTTGGTGAGAATTATTATTGGCCACAATTGCAGCAAGATGTGAAGAAGTTTGTACAGAGTTGCAGAGTATGTCAGATGGCGAAAGGAGTGAAGCAGAATACAGGATTGTATCAGCCATTACCTGTACCAGAGAAGCCTTGGGAGGATATCAGCATGGACTTTGTTCTTGGTTTACCGAGGACACAGCGGGGACACGATTCAATTTTTGTGGTAGTTGACAGATTTTCAAAGATGGCACATTTCATTCCCTGCAAGAAGACTAATGATGCTGTTCATATAGCAGAATTGTTTTTCAGAGAAGTAGTGAGACTTCATGGTTTGCCAAAGACCATAGTTTCAGATCGGGACACTAAGTTTGTTGGATATTTCTGGCGTACATTGTGGAAGAAGTTGAAGACAGATTTGAAGTTCAGTTCATCACATCATCCACAGACTGATGGACAGACAGAGGTGGTGAATAGGAGTTTGGGAAATTTACTGAGATGTTTGGTTGGAGATAAGCCAACAGGATGGGATTTGATTTTACCACAGGCAGAATTTGCATACAATAATTCTGTCAATAGGAGCACTGGTAAATCACCATTCCAAATTGTATATGGAAGTAGTCCAAGGAATGCATCTGAATTGAGAAAGATAGATAAAGGAGAAATAAGTAGTGCTGAAGCTGAAGATTTTGCAGAACACTTGAAGAACATCCATGAGGAGGTGAGGAAACATATTAACAAGATGAACGCACAGTATAAGGCTAAGGCAGATGAGAAAAGGAGGCATAAAGAATTTCAGGTTGGAGATGAAGTCATGGTTCATTTGCGGAAGGAGCGGTTTCCAGTTGGTACATATAACAAGTTGAAAATGAAGAAGTTTGGACCATGCAGGATATTGAAGAAACATGATTCAGGAAACGCATATGAGGTAGAATTGCCTACTGAGCTAAATATTTCACCAGTGTTTAACATTTCAGATCTGACAGAGTATCATGAAGGAGGTGTTGAAGATGAGATCACAGCAGCACAGTGGAGTATTCCAGCAACTAGTTCAGACACTAAGGAGATTGAAGATATACTGGATAGTCGTGTTGGCAGAAGCACAAGGAACAGGACATATGAAGAATATCTGGTCAAGTGGAAAGGACGACCTGTTGAAGATTCATCATGGCTAACAAAGGAGGAGGTTAACCGTCTTGGTTTTCCTCTACACACCTGAGTCGTGACAGGGTCACTTCTCAAATTACCCCGGGTGTCTGATGCAGGAGCATCCTGGGTGTAAGAGAAATCTTGCATCACCCAAAAATATTTATGTTTTTTTATTCAATAAGGGTTATTTTGTGCAGAGCTGCTATTTATGGAAAGTTACCATTTTTGGTAATTTTTGTATGTGCTCAGAATGATCTGATTTCTTTCTTGGAGGTTCATGTTGGTCATATAAGTCTGCCAGTAAAGTTTCATTGCCAGATCAAGTGTATATTGGAAGATATTGAAGATTTTCGGTATTGGCAGCAGGGTACAGAAACTTTGAACTCAGTTTTGAAGGCTTTAGAGGCCCCGGATGAGGTCGAAAATTTGGGTGACGGGCGCTTGCGCTGGTCAAGCCTGTAGAGCGCTTCGTGGCGTTTCCGAAATGGGGTTATAGCAGCCGAGCGGGTCAACTGGTGATGACTTATGGTCTTCAGAAGTTGGGCCACCTGAAATGGCGAAAAATAATTTTCTTCAAAATTTCTGTTCGGGTTTCAAAGGTTATCTTGAGCCGACTATGATGTAATAAAATGTAAAATAAAATAATTCTAAGTTTGGTCGGCCTTGTTGGCTAAAAAAATTCTGGAACCTTCCCAGGCGGTGGAAATTGCCTATATAAGGAAGGCTGTATTATTGTCTTAGGCAGTTGAGAATAGTTCTGGGTAGTAGATCTGGGTATTGATTCGAGGCTTTGTCCTACAGAATATTGTAAGGGAATGCCCATGTGGCTTTGCATATTGTAATTCTGAAAGTTTGTAATTCCACATTTGTGGAGATAATAAGAAGCCAATTTTCTGTTCTTGCATATTGTTGTTGTTTCTCTATTTCTGTTATATGTTTGTGGTATTAAGGGGAGCACCCTTCATCAAGTGGTATCAGAGCAGGTTTTCTTGAGTGTGTAAACAGATCGCCGACTGTGAGGCAGTTTGCACCAGGACCGTGGTTAGGGTTTCAGTGCGCATCGCGAAAATGCCTCCACGAAGAGAACGTGGCGGAAGAGCTGGTGCTGTGACACCTGAGGTTAGAGAGCTGCAGAGACAAGTGCGAGCATTGCAAGAAGAGATTCGCAGAGGAATGAATCTTAATGTCAGAGATGAAAGCGAGGATGAAGCCGAAGAAGAATATCAAGAGGGAGAAATTGAAATTGTGAACCAGGAGGAAGAAAGACTTTTTCGGGCGATTTCCAAGATTGGGAAAAGACCTAAGATTGAGGTTCCTACATTTTCTGGAAATCTTAACCCAGAGGAATTGATCGACTGGATCAATGAATGTGAAGAATATTTTGAGTATGAAGATGTTGAGGATCCTGATAGGGTCAAATTTGCGAAGGCCAGACTGAAAGGTCATGCGAAGATATGGTGGCAAGAGATTCAGTTGGAGCGAAATAGAAGGGGAAAGGAGAAAATCACGAGATGGGATCGGATGGTGGATAAATTGAAGCGGCAGTTCATTCCTGTTGATTATGAGCTTGACCTACTGAAGAAAATGCAAAGTTTGAAGCAAGCAGGAAGATCTGTTCAGGAGTATACAGAGGAGTTCTATCGACTTCTCATCAGAACAGGCCATGCAGAAGCTGATAAAGAGAAAGTTGCCCGATACCTTAATGGGTTAAGGCCAAGCATTCAGGAGGAGCTGAATCTGGTTCGAATGAACAGTATTGAAGAGGCATACCAGTTTGCCCTAAAAGTAGAGGAAAAGCTGAACAAGAAGTTTGAGAGCAGACAAAACGGAAGAGGTCGCGGTGGACGATCTGGTGGACGGTCATATGGTGGCCGGAATGAAGATCCGAAAAAGAAGGATGAGGCCAGTAGCAGTCAGAATCAGCGCGGAAATAATTCCAATCGCTTCCAGGATCAGAATAATAGAGATCAGAGAGGAAGAGGAAGAGGACAAGGATCTGGAAGAGGTGGCTTCCGTGGAACATGTTTTCACTGTGGAGAAGAAGGTCATAGGGCACTTGAATGTCCTCAGCGCCAAGGCAGAACAGACAGGAGAAATGAAGGCCAGGCCAGAGTTGCACATGTAGATGAAGATGTCAGATCATCAAATTCTGAAGATGCTGAAAGAGGAGAAACGTTGATTAACAGAAGAGTCCTGTTGAGTGGTGAGAATGAACCTGAGCAAAGAAGGAGCCTGTTTCGCACTAGATGCAAGTGTGAGGGTAAATGCTGTGATGTGATTATCGATAGTGGAAGCACTGACAATCTGGTATCAGAAGAGATGGTGACAAAGTTGAAGCTCAAGAGACAGAAACACCCACATCCATATCGGATTGCCTGGGTGCAGGATGACCACAAGGTCATGGTCAGTGAACAGTGCCTGGTAAAGTTCAAGATCGGCGGGTACCAAGATGAGGTACTATGTGATATCATCTCTATGGATGCATGTCATATGTTATTGGGTAGACCGTGGCAGTTTGACAGATGTGCTGTACACGATGGTCGTGCGAATACCTATTCCCTAACAAAGGATGGAGTGCGACATAAGCTAAAGCCATTGAAGGAAACTGAAGAAAAGGTATGTGGTAATGCAAGAATAACATTTGTTGATGGAAGGAAATTCCTAGATGGTATGAGGCATGAGCATGTATGTTTTGCTTTAATTCCAAAAGCTGGTAAAGAGGAAGTAGAAGATGTTCCTGTAGAAGTTGCAGATTTGTTGAATGAGTTTCAGGATATTGTATCCGATAACGTGCCTGATGGATTACCACCAGTCAGGAAGATCAGCCATCAGATGGACTTGATTCCAGGAGCGAGTTTGCCGAACAAGGCAGCACACAGAATGACACCTGCAGAAAGTGAGGAGTTGAACAGACAAGTACATGAGTTGTTACAGAAAGGTTTGATCCGTGAGAGTCTGAGTCCCTGTGCTGTACCAGCGGTATTAGCACCAAAGAAGAATGGAGAGTGGAGGATGTGTACAGATTCTAGGGCAATAAACAAGATCACAATCAAGTACAGGTTTCCATTGCCACGAATGGATGATATTATGGACTGTTTGAGTGGCGCTGTGTATTTCTCAAAGATAGATCTGAAGAGTGGATATCATCAGATTCGGATCAGAGAAGGAGATGAATGGAAGACTGCCTTCAAGACAAAGGAAGGACTGTATGAGTGGTTAGTCATGCCTTTTGGGCTAACCAATGCACCAAGCACTTTCATGCGGCTCATGAACGAGGTTCTGAAAGAATTTCTAGGTAAGTTTGTCATTGTTTATCTAGATGATATTTTGATCTTTAGTAAGACATTGGAGGAGCATATGATGCATATTCGTATGGTATTTGAGAAGCTGAGAGAAGAGAAATTGTTGATTAATTTGAAGAAGTGTAGTTTTGTGAAGAAAGAGTTAGTGTATTTGGGATTTGTAGTTTCAGCAGAAGGTCTAAAAATGGACCCAGAGAAGGTACAGGCTATCCTTGAATGGCCTACTCCAAGGAGTGCTACTGAGGTAAGATCTTTTCATGGTCTAGCTAGCTTTTACAGAAAGTTTATCAGAAATTTTAGCAGTATTTGTGGACCCTTGACTGAAACAATGAGAGGGGATAGAAAAGAGTTTAAGTGGACTAATGGGGCAGAAAAGAGTTTTCAATTGTTGAAACAAAAAGTCACAGAACAACCTGTTTTAGCACTTCCAGATTTTAATAAGGTGTTTCAAGTAGATTGTGATGCTAGTGGTACTGCAATAGGAGCTGTTATGAGCCAAGAAGGTAAACCTGTTGCTTATTTCAGTGAGAAATTAAATGATGCCAAGAGGAAATATTCTATTTATGATCAGGAATTTTATGCTATAGTTCAGGCATTAAAGAAGTGGAGACACTATTTGCTTCCTAAGGAGTTTGTTTTGTATACTGATCATCAAGCTTTGCAATATTTGAATAGTCAAGGAAAATTGAATCAAAGGCATTTGAAATGGGTTGAGTTTTTGCAGAGTTATACATTTGTTTTGAAACACAGGAGTGGAAAGTCTAATAGGGTTGCAGATGCTCTTAGCAGAAGGCAACTATTGCTGACAGAACTGCAGATTGAAGTGGTTGGGTTCAAGGAACTCAAGAATTTGTATCCAGAGGATCCTGATTTTGGTGAAGCTTGGAAAGCTTGTACAGAACCTGTTACTCTAGACAGGACGAAATGGTTGGATTTCATCATCCAGGATGATATGCTATTCAGAGGGAGTCAGTTGTGCATTCCACGAAGTTCTATGAGGGAGAATCTCATCAAGGAGAAGCATAGTGGAGGATTGGCTGGACATTTTGGTCGTGATAAAACTGTTGCTTTGGTTGGTGAGAATTATTATTGGCCACAATTGCAGCAAGATGTGAAGAAGTTTGTACAGAGTTGCAGAGTATGTCAGATGGCGAAAGGAGTGAAGCAGAATACAGGATTGTATCAGCCATTACCTGTACCAGAGAAGCCTTGGGAGGATATCAGCATGGACTTTGTTCTTGGTTTACCGAGGACACAGCGGGGACACGATTCAATTTTTGTGGTAGTTGACAGATTTTCAAAGATGGCACATTTCATTCCCTGCAAGAAGACTAATGATGCTGTTCATATAGCAGAATTGTTTTTCAGAGAAGTAGTGAGACTTCATGGTTTGCCAAAGACCATAGTTTCAGATCGGGACACTAAGTTTGTTGGATATTTCTGGCGTACATTGTGGAAGAAGTTGAAGACAGATTTGAAGTTCAGTTCATCACATCATCCACAGACTGATGGACAGACAGAGGTGGTGAATAGGAGTTTGGGAAATTTACTGAGATGTTTGGTTGGAGATAAGCCAACAGGATGGGATTTGATTTTACCACAGGCAGAATTTGCATACAATAATTCTGTCAATAGGAGCACTGGTAAATCACCATTCCAAATTGTATATGGAAGTAGTCCAAGGAATGCATCTGAATTGAGAAAGATAGATAAAGGAGAAATAAGTAGTGCTGAAGCTGAAGATTTTGCAGAACACTTGAAGAACATCCATGAGGAGGTGAGGAAACATATTAACAAGATGAACGCACAGTATAAGGCTAAGGCAGATGAGAAAAGGAGGCATAAAGAATTTCAGGTTGGAGATGAAGTCATGGTTCATTTGCGGAAGGAGCGGTTTCCAGTTGGTACATATAACAAGTTGAAAATGAAGAAGTTTGGACCATGCAGGATATTGAAGAAACATGATTCAGGAAACGCATATGAGGTAGAATTGCCTACTGAGCTAAATATTTCACCAGTGTTTAACATTTCAGATCTGACAGAGTATCATGAAGGAGGTGTTGAAGATGAGATCACAGCAGCACAGTGGAGTATTCCAGCAACTAGTTCAGACACTAAGGAGATTGAAGATATACTGGATAGTCGTGTTGGCAGAAGCACAAGGAACAGGACATATGAAGAATATCTGGTCAAGTGGAAAGGACGACCTGTTGAAGATTCATCATGGCTAACAAAGGAGGAGGTTAACCGTCTTGGTTTTCCTCTACACACCTGAGTCGTGACAGGGTCACTTCTCAAATTACCCCGGGTGTCTGATGCAGGAGCATCCTGGGTGTAAGAGAAATCTTGCATCACCCAAAAATATTTATGTTTTTTTATTCAATAAGGGTTATTTTGTGCAGAGCTGCTATTTATGGAAAGTTACCATTTTTGGTAATTTTTGTATGTGCTCAGAATGATCTGATTTCTTTCTTGGAGGTTCATGTTGGTCATATAAGTCTGCCAGTAAAGTTTCATTGCCAGATCAAGTGTATATTGGAAGATATTGAAGATTTTCGGTATTGGCAGCAGGGTACAGAAACTTTGAACTCAGTTTTGAAGGCTTTAGAGGCCCCGGATGAGGTCGAAAATTTGGGTGACGGGCGCTTGCGCTGGTCAAGCCTGTAGAGCGCTTCGTGGCGTTTCCGAAATGGGGTTATAGCAGCCGAGCGGGTCAACTGGTGATGACTTATGGTCTTCAGAAGTTGGGCCACCTGAAATGGCGAAAAATAATTTTCTTCAAAATTTCTGTTCGGGTTTCAAAGGTTATCTTGAGCCGACTATGATGTAATAAAATGTAAAATAAAATAATTCTAAGTTTGGTCGGCCTTGTTGGCTAAAAAAATTCTGGAACCTTCCCAGGCGGTGGAAATTGCCTATATAAGGAAGGCTGTATTATTGTCTTAGGCAGTTGAGAATAGTTCTGGGTAGTAGATCTGGGTATTGATTCGAGGCTTTGTCCTACAGAATATTGTAAGGGAATGCCCATGTGGCTTTGCATATTGTAATTCTGAAAGTTTGTAATTCCACATTTGTGGAGATAATAAGAAGCCAATTTTCTGTTCTTGCATATTGTTGTTGTTTCTCTATTTCTGTTATATGTTTGTGGTATTAAGGGGAGCACCCTTCATCAAGTGGTATCAGAGCAGGTTTTCTTGAGTGTGTAAACAGATCGCCGACTGTGAGGCAGTTTGCACCAGGACCGTGGTTAGGGTTTCAGTGCGCATCGCGAAAATGCCTCCACGAAGAGAACGTGGCGGAAGAGCTGGTGCTGTGACACCTGAGGTTAGAGAGCTGCAGAGACAAGTGCGAGCATTGCAAGAAGAGATTCGCAGAGGAATGAATCTTAATGTCAGAGATGAAAGCGAGGATGAAGCCGAAGAAGAATATCAAGAGGGAGAAATTGAAATTGTGAACCAGGAGGAAGAAAGACTTTTTCGGGCGATTTCCAAGATTGGGAAAAGACCTAAGATTGAGGTTCCTACATTTTCTGGAAATCTTAACCCAGAGGAATTGATCGACTGGATCAATGAATGTGAAGAATATTTTGAGTATGAAGATGTTGAGGATCCTGATAGGGTCAAATTTGCGAAGGCCAGACTGAAAGGTCATGCGAAGATATGGTGGCAAGAGATTCAGTTGGAGCGAAATAGAAGGGGAAAGGAGAAAATCACGAGATGGGATCGGATGGTGGATAAATTGAAGCGGCAGTTCATTCCTGTTGATTATGAGCTTGACCTACTGAAGAAAATGCAAAGTTTGAAGCAAGCAGGAAGATCTGTTCAGGAGTATACAGAGGAGTTCTATCGACTTCTCATCAGAACAGGCCATGCAGAAGCTGATAAAGAGAAAGTTGCCCGATACCTTAATGGGTTAAGGCCAAGCATTCAGGAGGAGCTGAATCTGGTTCGAATGAACAGTATTGAAGAGGCATACCAGTTTGCCCTAAAAGTAGAGGAAAAGCTGAACAAGAAGTTTGAGAGCAGACAAAACGGAAGAGGTCGCGGTGGACGATCTGGTGGACGGTCATATGGTGGCCGGAATGAAGATCCGAAAAAGAAGGATGAGGCCAGTAGCAGTCAGAATCAGCGCGGAAATAATTCCAATCGCTTCCAGGATCAGAATAATAGAGATCAGAGAGGAAGAGGAAGAGGACAAGGATCTGGAAGAGGTGGCTTCCGTGGAACATGTTTTCACTGTGGAGAAGAAGGTCATAGGGCACTTGAATGTCCTCAGCGCCAAGGCAGAACAGACAGGAGAAATGAAGGCCAGGCCAGAGTTGCACATGTAGATGAAGATGTCAGATCATCAAATTCTGAAGATGCTGAAAGAGGAGAAACGTTGATTAACAGAAGAGTCCTGTTGAGTGGTGAGAATGAACCTGAGCAAAGAAGGAGCCTGTTTCGCACTAGATGCAAGTGTGAGGGTAAATGCTGTGATGTGATTATCGATAGTGGAAGCACTGACAATCTGGTATCAGAAGAGATGGTGACAAAGTTGAAGCTCAAGAGACAGAAACACCCACATCCATATCGGATTGCCTGGGTGCAGGATGACCACAAGGTCATGGTCAGTGAACAGTGCCTGGTAAAGTTCAAGATCGGCGGGTACCAAGATGAGGTACTATGTGATATCATCTCTATGGATGCATGTCATATGTTATTGGGTAGACCGTGGCAGTTTGACAGATGTGCTGTACACGATGGTCGTCGCGAATACCTATTCCCTAACAAAGGATGGAGTGCGACATAAGCTAAAGCCATTGAAGGAAACTGAAGAAAAGGTATGTGGTAATGCAAGAATAACATTTGTTGATGGAAGGAAATTCCTAGATGGTATGAGGCATGAGCATGTATGTTTTGCTTTAATTCCAAAAGCTGGTAAAGAGGAAGTAGAAGATGTTCCTGTAGAAGTTGCAGATTTGTTGAATGAGTTTCAGGATATTGTATCCGATAACGTGCCTGATGGATTACCACCAGTCAGGAAGATCAGCCATCAGATGGACTTGATTCCAGGAGCGAGTTTGCCGAACAAGGCAGCACACAGAATGACACCTGCAGAAAGTGAGGAGTTGAACAGACAAGTACATGAGTTGTTACAGAAAGGTTTGATCCGTGAGAGTCTGAGTCCCTGTGCTGTACCAGCGGTATTAGCACCAAAGAAGAATGGAGAGTGGAGGATGTGTACAGATTCTAGGGCAATAAACAAGATCACAATCAAGTACAGGTTTCCATTGCCACGAATGGATGATATTATGGACTGTTTGAGTGGCGCTGTGTATTTCTCAAAGATAGATCTGAAGAGTGGATATCATCAGATTCGGATCAGAGAAGGAGATGAATGGAAGACTGCCTTCAAGACAAAGGAAGGACTGTATGAGTGGTTAGTCATGCCTTTTGGGCTAACCAATGCACCAAGCACTTTCATGCGGCTCATGAACGAGGTTCTGAAAGAATTTCTAGGTAAGTTTGTCATTGTTTATCTAGATGATATTTTGATCTTTAGTAAGACATTGGAGGAGCATATGATGCATATTCGTATGGTATTTGAGAAGCTGAGAGAAGAGAAATTGTTGATTAATTTGAAGAAGTGTAGTTTTGTGAAGAAAGAGTTAGTGTATTTGGGATTTGTAGTTTCAGCAGAAGGTCTAAAAATGGACCCAGAGAAGGTACAGGCTATCCTTGAATGGCCTACTCCAAGGAGTGCTACTGAGGTAAGATCTTTTCATGGTCTAGCTAGCTTTTACAGAAAGTTTATCAGAAATTTTAGCAGTATTTGTGGACCCTTGACTGAAACAATGAGAGGGGATAGAAAAGAGTTTAAGTGGACTAATGGGGCAGAAAAGAGTTTTCAATTGTTGAAACAAAAAGTCACAGAACAACCTGTTTTAGCACTTCCAGATTTTAATAAGGTGTTTCAAGTAGATTGTGATGCTAGTGGTACTGCAATAGGAGCTGTTATGAGCCAAGAAGGTAAACCTGTTGCTTATTTCAGTGAGAAATTAAATGATGCCAAGAGGAAATATTCTATTTATGATCAGGAATTTTATGCTATAGTTCAGGCATTAAAGAAGTGGAGACACTATTTGCTTCCTAAGGAGTTTGTTTTGTATACTGATCATCAAGCTTTGCAATATTTGAATAGTCAAGGAAAATTGAATCAAAGGCATTTGAAATGGGTTGAGTTTTTGCAGAGTTATACATTTGTTTTGAAACACAGGAGTGGAAAGTCTAATAGGGTTGCAGATGCTCTTAGCAGAAGGCAACTATTGCTGACAGAACTGCAGATTGAAGTGGTTGGGTTCAAGGAACTCAAGAATTTGTATCCAGAGGATCCTGATTTTGGTGAAGCTTGGAAAGCTTGTACAGAACCTGTTACTCTAGACAGGACGAAATGGTTGGATTTCATCATCCAGGATGATATGCTATTCAGAGGGAGTCAGTTGTGCATTCCACGAAGTTCTATGAGGGAGAATCTCATCAAGGAGAAGCATAGTGGAGGATTGGCTGGACATTTTGGTCGTGATAAAACTGTTGCTTTGGTTGGTGAGAATTATTATTGGCCACAATTGCAGCAAGATGTGAAGAAGTTTGTACAGAGTTGCAGAGTATGTCAGATGGCGAAAGGAGTGAAGCAGAATACAGGATTGTATCAGCCATTACCTGTACCAGAGAAGCCTTGGGAGGATATCAGCATGGACTTTGTTCTTGGTTTACCGAGGACACAGCGGGGACACGATTCAATTTTTGTGGTAGTTGACAGATTTTCAAAGATGGCACATTTCATTCCCTGCAAGAAGACTAATGATGCTGTTCATATAGCAGAATTGTTTTTCAGAGAAGTAGTGAGACTTCATGGTTTGCCAAAGACCATAGTTTCAGATCGGGACACTAAGTTTGTTGGATATTTCTGGCGTACATTGTGGAAGAAGTTGAAGACAGATTTGAAGTTCAGTTCATCACATCATCCACAGACTGATGGACAGACAGAGGTGGTGAATAGGAGTTTGGGAAATTTACTGAGATGTTTGGTTGGAGATAAGCCAACAGGATGGGATTTGATTTTACCACAGGCAGAATTTGCATACAATAATTCTGTCAATAGGAGCACTGGTAAATCACCATTCCAAATTGTATATGGAAGTAGTCCAAGGAATGCATCTGAATTGAGAAAGATAGATAAAGGAGAAATAAGTAGTGCTGAAGCTGAAGATTTTGCAGAACACTTGAAGAACATCCATGAGGAGGTGAGGAAACATATTAACAAGATGAACGCACAGTATAAGGCTAAGGCAGATGAGAAAAGGAGGCATAAAGAATTTCAGGTTGGAGATGAAGTCATGGTTCATTTGCGGAAGGAGCGGTTTCCAGTTGGTACATATAACAAGTTGAAAATGAAGAAGTTTGGACCATGCAGGATATTGAAGAAACATGATTCAGGAAACGCATATGAGGTAGAATTGCCTACTGAGCTAAATATTTCACCAGTGTTTAACATTTCAGATCTGACAGAGTATCATGAAGGAGGTGTTGAAGATGAGATCACAGCAGCACAGTGGAGTATTCCAGCAACTAGTTCAGACACTAAGGAGATTGAAGATATACTGGATAGTCGTGTTGGCAGAAGCACAAGGAACAGGACATATGAAGAATATCTGGTCAAGTGGAAAGGACGACCTGTTGAAGATTCATCATGGCTAACAAAGGAGGAGGTTAACCGTCTTGGTTTTCCTCTACACACCTGAGTCGTGACAGGGTCACTTCTCAAATTACCCCGGGTGTCTGATGCAGGAGCATCCTGGGTGTAAGAGAAATCTTGCATCACCCAAAAATATTTATGTTTTTTTATTCAATAAGGGTTATTTTGTGCAGAGCTGCTATTTATGGAAAGTTACCATTTTTGGTAATTTTTGTATGTGCTCAGAATGATCTGATTTCTTTCTTGGAGGTTCATGTTGGTCATATAAGTCTGCCAGTAAAGTTTCATTGCCAGATCAAGTGTATATTGGAAGATATTGAAGATTTTCGGTATTGGCAGCAGGGTACAGAAACTTTGAACTCAGTTTTGAAGGCTTTAGAGGCCCCGGATGAGGTCGAAAATTTGGGTGACGGGCGCTTGCGCTGGTCAAGCCTGTAGAGCGCTTCGTGGCGTTTCCGAAATGGGGTTATAGCAGCCGAGCGGGTCAACTGGTGATGACTTATGGTCTTCAGAAGTTGGGCCACCTGAAATGGCGAAAAATAATTTTCTTCAAAATTTCTGTTCGGGTTTCAAAGGTTATCTTGAGCCGACTATGATGTAATAAAATGTAAAATAAAATAATTCTAAGTTTGGTCGGCCTTGTTGGCTAAAAAAATTCTGGAACCTTCCCAGGCGGTGGAAATTGCCTATATAAGGAAGGCTGTATTATTGTCTTAGGCAGTTGAGAATAGTTCTGGGTAGTAGATCTGGGTATTGATTCGAGGCTTTGTCCTACAGAATATTGTAAGGGAATGCCCATGTGGCTTTGCATATTGTAATTCTGAAAGTTTGTAATTCCACATTTGTGGAGATAATAAGAAGCCAATTTTCTGTTCTTGCATATTGTTGTTGTTTCTCTATTTCTGTTATATGTTTGTGGTATTAAGGGGAGCACCCTTCATCAAGTGGTATCAGAGCAGGTTTTCTTGAGTGTGTAAACAGATCGCCGACTGTGAGGCAGTTTGCACCAGGACCGTGGTTAGGGTTTCAGTGCGCATCGCGAAAATGCCTCCACGAAGAGAACGTGGCGGAAGAGCTGGTGCTGTGACACCTGAGGTTAGAGAGCTGCAGAGACAAGTGCGAGCATTGCAAGAAGAGATTCGCAGAGGAATGAATCTTAATGTCAGAGATGAAAGCGAGGATGAAGCCGAAGAAGAATATCAAGAGGGAGAAATTGAAATTGTGAACCAGGAGGAAGAAAGACTTTTTCGGGCGATTTCCAAGATTGGGAAAAGACCTAAGATTGAGGTTCCTACATTTTCTGGAAATCTTAACCCAGAGGAATTGATCGACTGGATCAATGAATGTGAAGAATATTTTGAGTATGAAGATGTTGAGGATCCTGATAGGGTCAAATTTGCGAAGGCCAGACTGAAAGGTCATGCGAAGATATGGTGGCAAGAGATTCAGTTGGAGCGAAATAGAAGGGGAAAGGAGAAAATCACGAGATGGGATCGGATGGTGGATAAATTGAAGCGGCAGTTCATTCCTGTTGATTATGAGCTTGACCTACTGAAGAAAATGCAAAGTTTGAAGCAAGCAGGAAGATCTGTTCAGGAGTATACAGAGGAGTTCTATCGACTTCTCATCAGAACAGGCCATGCAGAAGCTGATAAAGAGAAAGTTGCCCGATACCTTAATGGGTTAAGGCCAAGCATTCAGGAGGAGCTGAATCTGGTTCGAATGAACAGTATTGAAGAGGCATACCAGTTTGCCCTAAAAGTAGAGGAAAAGCTGAACAAGAAGTTTGAGAGCAGACAAAACGGAAGAGGTCGCGGTGGACGATCTGGTGGACGGTCATATGGTGGCCGGAATGAAGATCCGAAAAAGAAGGATGAGGCCAGTAGCAGTCAGAATCAGCGCGGAAATAATTCCAATCGCTTCCAGGATCAGAATAATAGAGATCAGAGAGGAAGAGGAAGAGGACAAGGATCTGGAAGAGGTGGCTTCCGTGGAACATGTTTTCACTGTGGAGAAGAAGGTCATAGGGCACTTGAATGTCCTCAGCGCCAAGGCAGAACAGACAGGAGAAATGAAGGCCAGGCCAGAGTTGCACATGTAGATGAAGATGTCAGATCATCAAATTCTGAAGATGCTGAAAGAGGAGAAACGTTGATTAACAGAAGAGTCCTGTTGAGTGGTGAGAATGAACCTGAGCAAAGAAGGAGCCTGTTTCGCACTAGATGCAAGTGTGAGGGTAAATGCTGTGATGTGATTATCGATAGTGGAAGCACTGACAATCTGGTATCAGAAGAGATGGTGACAAAGTTGAAGCTCAAGAGACAGAAACACCCACATCCATATCGGATTGCCTGGGTGCAGGATGACCACAAGGTCATGGTCAGTGAACAGTGCCTGGTAAAGTTCAAGATCGGCGGGTACCAAGATGAGGTACTATGTGATATCATCTCTATGGATGCATGTCATATGTTATTGGGTAGACCGTGGCAGTTTGACAGATGTGCTGTACACGATGGTCGTGCGAATACCTATTCCCTAACAAAGGATGGAGTGCGACATAAGCTAAAGCCATTGAAGGAAACTGAAGAAAAGGTATGTGGTAATGCAAGAATAACATTTGTTGATGGAAGGAAATTCCTAGATGGTATGAGGCATGAGCATGTATGTTTTGCTTTAATTCCAAAAGCTGGTAAAGAGGAAGTAGAAGATGTTCCTGTAGAAGTTGCAGATTTGTTGAATGAGTTTCAGGATATTGTATCCGATAACGTGCCTGATGGATTACCACCAGTCAGGAAGATCAGCCATCAGATGGACTTGATTCCAGGAGCGAGTTTGCCGAACAAGGCAGCACACAGAATGACACCTGCAGAAAGTGAGGAGTTGAACAGACAAGTACATGAGTTGTTACAGAAAGGTTTGATCCGTGAGAGTCTGAGTCCCTGTGCTGTACCAGCGGTATTAGCACCAAAGAAGAATGGAGAGTGGAGGATGTGTACAGATTCTAGGGCAATAAACAAGATCACAATCAAGTACAGGTTTCCATTGCCACGAATGGATGATATTATGGACTGTTTGAGTGGCGCTGTGTATTTCTCAAAGATAGATCTGAAGAGTGGATATCATCAGATTCGGATCAGAGAAGGAGATGAATGGAAGACTGCCTTCAAGACAAAGGAAGGACTGTATGAGTGGTTAGTCATGCCTTTTGGGCTAACCAATGCACCAAGCACTTTCATGCGGCTCATGAACGAGGTTCTGAAAGAATTTCTAGGTAAGTTTGTCATTGTTTATCTAGATGATATTTTGATCTTTAGTAAGACATTGGAGGAGCATATGATGCATATTCGTATGGTATTTGAGAAGCTGAGAGAAGAGAAATTGTTGATTAATTTGAAGAAGTGTAGTTTTGTGAAGAAAGAGTTAGTGTATTTGGGATTTGTAGTTTCAGCAGAAGGTCTAAAAATGGACCCAGAGAAGGTAC
The DNA here is from genome assembly GCA_027943335.1 of Chamaecyparis obtusa. Taxonomy (NCBI): domain Eukaryota; kingdom Viridiplantae; phylum Streptophyta; class Pinopsida; order Cupressales; family Cupressaceae; genus Chamaecyparis; species Chamaecyparis obtusa. The sequence goes on from BSBK01015262.1 coordinate 29,051, forward strand.
AGGCTATCCTTGAATGGCCTACTCCAAGGAGTGCTACTGAGGTAAGATCTTTTCATGGTCTAGCTAGCTTTTACAGAAAGTTTATCAGAAATTTTAGCAGTATTTGTGGACCCTTGACTGAAACAATGAGAGGGGATAGAAAAGAGTTTAAGTGGACTAATGGGGCAGAAAAGAGTTTTCAATTGTTGAAACAAAAAGTCACAGAACAACCTGTTTTAGCACTTCCAGATTTTAATAAGGTGTTTCAAGTAGATTGTGATGCTAGTGGTACTGCAATAGGAGCTGTTATGAGCCAAGAAGGTAAACCTGTTGCTTATTTCAGTGAGAAATTAAATGATGCCAAGAGGAAATATTCTATTTATGATCAGGAATTTTATGCTATAGTTCAGGCATTAAAGAAGTGGAGACACTATTTGCTTCCTAAGGAGTTTGTTTTGTATACTGATCATCAAGCTTTGCAATATTTGAATAGTCAAGGAAAATTGAATCAAAGGCATTTGAAATGGGTTGAGTTTTTGCAGAGTTATACATTTGTTTTGAAACACAGGAGTGGAAAGTCTAATAGGGTTGCAGATGCTCTTAGCAGAAGGCAACTATTGCTGACAGAACTGCAGATTGAAGTGGTTGGGTTCAAGGAACTCAAGAATTTGTATCCAGAGGATCCTGATTTTGGTGAAGCTTGGAAAGCTTGTACAGAACCTGTTACTCTAGACAGGACGAAATGGTTGGATTTCATCATCCAGGATGATATGCTATTCAGAGGGAGTCAGTTGTGCATTCCACGAAGTTCTATGAGGGAGAATCTCATCAAGGAGAAGCATAGTGGAGGATTGGCTGGACATTTTGGTCGTGATAAAACTGTTGCTTTGGTTGGTGAGAATTATTATTGGCCACAATTGCAGCAAGATGTGAAGAAGTTTGTACAGAGTTGCAGAGTATGTCAGATGGCGAAAGGAGTGAAGCAGAATACAGGATTGTATCAGCCATTACCTGTACCAGAGAAGCCTTGGGAGGATATCAGCATGGACTTTGTTCTTGGTTTACCGAGGACACAGCGGGGACACGATTCAATTTTTGTGGTAGTTGACAGATTTTCAAAGATGGCACATTTCATTCCCTGCAAGAAGACTAATGATGCTGTTCATATAGCAGAATTGTTTTTCAGAGAAGTAGTGAGACTTCATGGTTTGCCAAAGACCATAGTTTCAGATCGGGACACTAAGTTTGTTGGATATTTCTGGCGTACATTGTGGAAGAAGTTGAAGACAGATTTGAAGTTCAGTTCATCACATCATCCACAGACTGATGGACAGACAGAGGTGGTGAATAGGAGTTTGGGAAATTTACTGAGATGTTTGGTTGGAGATAAGCCAACAGGATGGGATTTGATTTTACCACAGGCAGAATTTGCATACAATAATTCTGTCAATAGGAGCACTGGTAAATCACCATTCCAAATTGTATATGGAAGTAGTCCAAGGAATGCATCTGAATTGAGAAAGATAGATAAAGGAGAAATAAGTAGTGCTGAAGCTGAAGATTTTGCAGAACACTTGAAGAACATCCATGAGGAGGTGAGGAAACATATTAACAAGATGAACGCACAGTATAAGGCTAAGGCAGATGAGAAAAGGAGGCATAAAGAATTTCAGGTTGGAGATGAAGTCATGGTTCATTTGCGGAAGGAGCGGTTTCCAGTTGGTACATATAACAAGTTGAAAATGAAGAAGTTTGGACCATGCAGGATATTGAAGAAACATGATTCAGGAAACGCATATGAGGTAGAATTGCCTACTGAGCTAAATATTTCACCAGTGTTTAACATTTCAGATCTGACAGAGTATCATGAAGGAGGTGTTGAAGATGAGATCACAGCAGCACAGTGGAGTATTCCAGCAACTAGTTCAGACACTAAGGAGATTGAAGATATACTGGATAGTCGTGTTGGCAGAAGCACAAGGAACAGGACATATGAAGAATATCTGGTCAAGTGGAAAGGACGACCTGTTGAAGATTCATCATGGCTAACAAAGGAGGAGGTTAACCGTCTTGGTTTTCCTCTACACACCTGAGTCGTGACAGGGTCACTTCTCAAATTACCCCGGGTGTCTGATGCAGGAGCATCCTGGGTGTAAGAGAAATCTTGCATCACCCAAAAATATTTATGTTTTTTTATTCAATAAGGGTTATTTTGTGCAGAGCTGCTATTTATGGAAAGTTACCATTTTTGGTAATTTTTGTATGTGCTCAGAATGATCTGATTTCTTTCTTGGAGGTTCATGTTGGTCATATAAGTCTGCCAGTAAAGTTTCATTGCCAGATCAAGTGTATATTGGAAGATATTGAAGATTTTCGGTATTGGCAGCAGGGTACAGAAACTTTGAACTCAGTTTTGAAGGCTTTAGAGGCCCCGGATGAGGTCGAAAATTTGGGTGACGGGCGCTTGCGCTGGTCAAGCCTGTAGAGCGCTTCGTGGCGTTTCCGAAATGGGGTTATAGCAGCCGAGCGGGTCAACTGGTGATGACTTATGGTCTTCAGAAGTTGGGCCACCTGAAATGGCGAAAAATAATTTTCTTCAAAATTTCTGTTCGGGTTTCAAAGGTTATCTTGAGCCGACTATGATGTAATAAAATGTAAAATAAAATAATTCTAAGTTTGGTCGGCCTTGTTGGCTAAAAAAATTCTGGAACCTTCCCAGGCGGTGGAAATTGCCTATATAAGGAAGGCTGTATTATTGTCTTAGGCAGTTGAGAATAGTTCTGGGTAGTAGATCTGGGTATTGATTCGAGGCTTTGTCCTACAGAATATTGTAAGGGAATGCCCATGTGGCTTTGCATATTGTAATTCTGAAAGTTTGTAATTCCACATTTGTGGAGATAATAAGAAGCCAATTTTCTGTTCTTGCATATTGTTGTTGTTTCTCTATTTCTGTTATATGTTTGTGGTATTAAGGGGAGCACCCTTCATCAAGTGGTATCAGAGCAGGTTTTCTTGAGTGTGTAAACAGATCGCCGACTGTGAGGCAGTTTGCACCAGGACCGTGGTTAGGGTTTCAGTGCGCATCGCGAAAATGCCTCCACGAAGAGAACGTGGCGGAAGAGCTGGTGCTGTGACACCTGAGGTTAGAGAGCTGCAGAGACAAGTGCGAGCATTGCAAGAAGAGATTCGCAGAGGAATGAATCTTAATGTCAGAGATGAAAGCGAGGATGAAGCCGAAGAAGAATATCAAGAGGGAGAAATTGAAATTGTGAACCAGGAGGAAGAAAGACTTTTTCGGGCGATTTCCAAGATTGGGAAAAGACCTAAGATTGAGGTTCCTACATTTTCTGGAAATCTTAACCCAGAGGAATTGATCGACTGGATCAATGAATGTGAAGAATATTTTGAGTATGAAGATGTTGAGGATCCTGATAGGGTCAAATTTGCGAAGGCCAGACTGAAAGGTCATGCGAAGATATGGTGGCAAGAGATTCAGTTGGAGCGAAATAGAAGGGGAAAGGAGAAAATCACGAGATGGGATCGGATGGTGGATAAATTGAAGCGGCAGTTCATTCCTGTTGATTATGAGCTTGACCTACTGAAGAAAATGCAAAGTTTGAAGCAAGCAGGAAGATCTGTTCAGGAGTATACAGAGGAGTTCTATCGACTTCTCATCAGAACAGGCCATGCAGAAGCTGATAAAGAGAAAGTTGCCCGATACCTTAATGGGTTAAGGCCAAGCATTCAGGAGGAGCTGAATCTGGTTCGAATGAACAGTATTGAAGAGGCATACCAGTTTGCCCTAAAAGTAGAGGAAAAGCTGAACAAGAAGTTTGAGAGCAGACAAAACGGAAGAGGTCGCGGTGGACGATCTGGTGGACGGTCATATGGTGGCCGGAATGAAGATCCGAAAAAGAAGGATGAGGCCAGTAGCAGTCAGAATCAGCGCGGAAATAATTCCAATCGCTTCCAGGATCAGAATAATAGAGATCAGAGAGGAAGAGGAAGAGGACAAGGATCTGGAAGAGGTGGCTTCCGTGGAACATGTTTTCACTGTGGAGAAGAAGGTCATAGGGCACTTGAATGTCCTCAGCGCCAAGGCAGAACAGACAGGAGAAATGAAGGCCAGGCCAGAGTTGCACATGTAGATGAAGATGTCAGATCATCAAATTCTGAAGATGCTGAAAGAGGAGAAACGTTGATTAACAGAAGAGTCCTGTTGAGTGGTGAGAATGAACCTGAGCAAAGAAGGAGCCTGTTTCGCACTAGATGCAAGTGTGAGGGTAAATGCTGTGATGTGATTATCGATAGTGGAAGCACTGACAATCTGGTATCAGAAGAGATGGTGACAAAGTTGAAGCTCAAGAGACAGAAACACCCACATCCATATCGGATTGCCTGGGTGCAGGATGACCACAAGGTCATGGTCAGTGAACAGTGCCTGGTAAAGTTCAAGATCGGCGGGTACCAAGATGAGGTACTATGTGATATCATCTCTATGGATGCATGTCATATGTTATTGGGTAGACCGTGGCAGTTTGACAGATGTGCTGTACACGATGGTCGTGCGAATACCTATTCCCTAACAAAGGATGGAGTGCGACATAAGCTAAAGCCATTGAAGGAAACTGAAGAAAAGGTATGTGGTAATGCAAGAATAACATTTGTTGATGGAAGGAAATTCCTAGATGGTATGAGGCATGAGCATGTATGTTTTGCTTTAATTCCAAAAGCTGGTAAAGAGGAAGTAGAAGATGTTCCTGTAGAAGTTGCAGATTTGTTGAATGAGTTTCAGGATATTGTATCCGATAACGTGCCTGATGGATTACCACCAGTCAGGAAGATCAGCCATCAGATGGACTTGATTCCAGGAGCGAGTTTGCCGAACAAGGCAGCACACAGAATGACACCTGCAGAAAGTGAGGAGTTGAACAGACAAGTACATGAGTTGTTACAGAAAGGTTTGATCCGTGAGAGTCTGAGTCCCTGTGCTGTACCAGCGGTATTAGCACCAAAGAAGAATGGAGAGTGGAGGATGTGTACAGATTCTAGGGCAATAAACAAGATCACAATCAAGTACAGGTTTCCATTGCCACGAATGGATGATATTATGGACTGTTTGAGTGGCGCTGTGTATTTCTCAAAGATAGATCTGAAGAGTGGATATCATCAGATTCGGATCAGAGAAGGAGATGAATGGAAGACTGCCTTCAAGACAAAGGAAGGACTGTATGAGTGGTTAGTCATGCCTTTTGGGCTAACCAATGCACCAAGCACTTTCATGCGGCTCATGAACGAGGTTCTGAAAGAATTTCTAGGTAAGTTTGTCATTGTTTATCTAGATGATATTTTGATCTTTAGTAAGACATTGGAGGAGCATATGATGCATATTCGTATGGTATTTGAGAAGCTGAGAGAAGAGAAATTGTTGATTAATTTGAAGAAGTGTAGTTTTGTGAAGAAAGAGTTAGTGTATTTGGGATTTGTAGTTTCAGCAGAAGGTCTAAAAATGGACCCAGAGAAGGTACAGGCTATCCTTGAATGGCCTACTCCAAGGAGTGCTACTGAGGTAAGATCTTTTCATGGTCTAGCTAGCTTTTACAGAAAGTTTATCAGAAATTTTAGCAGTATTTGTGGACCCTTGACTGAAACAATGAGAGGGGATAGAAAAGAGTTTAAGTGGACTAATGGGGCAGAAAAGAGTTTTCAATTGTTGAAACAAAAAGTCACAGAACAACCTGTTTTAGCACTTCCAGATTTTAATAAGGTGTTTCAAGTAGATTGTGATGCTAGTGGTACTGCAATAGGAGCTGTTATGAGCCAAGAAGGTAAACCTGTTGCTTATTTCAGTGAGAAATTAAATGATGCCAAGAGGAAATATTCTATTTATGATCAGGAATTTTATGCTATAGTTCAGGCATTAAAGAAGTGGAGACACTATTTGCTTCCTAAGGAGTTTGTTTTGTATACTGATCATCAAGCTTTGCAATATTTGAATAGTCAAGGAAAATTGAATCAAAGGCATTTGAAATGGGTTGAGTTTTTGCAGAGTTATACATTTGTTTTGAAACACAGGAGTGGAAAGTCTAATAGGGTTGCAGATGCTCTTAGCAGAAGGCAACTATTGCTGACAGAACTGCAGATTGAAGTGGTTGGGTTCAAGGAACTCAAGAATTTGTATCCAGAGGATCCTGATTTTGGTGAAGCTTGGAAAGCTTGTACAGAACCTGTTACTCTAGACAGGACGAAATGGTTGGATTTCATCATCCAGGATGATATGCTATTCAGAGGGAGTCAGTTGTGCATTCCACGAAGTTCTATGAGGGAGAATCTCATCAAGGAGAAGCATAGTGGAGGATTGGCTGGACATTTTGGTCGTGATAAAACTGTTGCTTTGGTTGGTGAGAATTATTATTGGCCACAATTGCAGCAAGATGTGAAGAAGTTTGTACAGAGTTGCAGAGTATGTCAGATGGCGAAAGGAGTGAAGCAGAATACAGGATTGTATCAGCCATTACCTGTACCAGAGAAGCCTTGGGAGGATATCAGCATGGACTTTGTTCTTGGTTTACCGAGGACACAGCGGGGACACGATTCAATTTTTGTGGTAGTTGACAGATTTTCAAAGATGGCACATTTCATTCCCTGCAAGAAGACTAATGATGCTGTTCATATAGCAGAATTGTTTTTCAGAGAAGTAGTGAGACTTCATGGTTTGCCAAAGACCATAGTTTCAGATCGGGACACTAAGTTTGTTGGATATTTCTGGCGTACATTGTGGAAGAAGTTGAAGACAGATTTGAAGTTCAGTTCATCACATCATCCACAGACTGATGGACAGACAGAGGTGGTGAATAGGAGTTTGGGAAATTTACTGAGATGTTTGGTTGGAGATAAGCCAACAGGATGGGATTTGATTTTACCACAGGCAGAATTTGCATACAATAATTCTGTCAATAGGAGCACTGGTAAATCACCATTCCAAATTGTATATGGAAGTAGTCCAAGGAATGCATCTGAATTGAGAAAGATAGATAAAGGAGAAATAAGTAGTGCTGAAGCTGAAGATTTTGCAGAACACTTGAAGAACATCCATGAGGAGGTGAGGAAACATATTAACAAGATGAACGCACAGTATAAGGCTAAGGCAGATGAGAAAAGGAGGCATAAAGAATTTCAGGTTGGAGATGAAGTCATGGTTCATTTGCGGAAGGAGCGGTTTCCAGTTGGTACATATAACAAGTTGAAAATGAAGAAGTTTGGACCATGCAGGATATTGAAGAAACATGATTCAGGAAACGCATATGAGGTAGAATTGCCTACTGAGCTAAATATTTCACCAGTGTTTAACATTTCAGATCTGACAGAGTATCATGAAGGAGGTGTTGAAGATGAGATCACAGCAGCACAGTGGAGTATTCCAGCAACTAGTTCAGACACTAAGGAGATTGAAGATATACTGGATAGTCGTGTTGGCAGAAGCACAAGGAACAGGACATATGAAGAATATCTGGTCAAGTGGAAAGGACGACCTGTTGAAGATTCATCATGGCTAACAAAGGAGGAGGTTAACCGTCTTGGTTTTCCTCTACACACCTGAGTCGTGACAGGGTCACTTCTCAAATTACCCCGGGTGTCTGATGCAGGAGCATCCTGGGTGTAAGAGAAATCTTGCATCACCCAAAAATATTTATGTTTTTTTATTCAATAAGGGTTATTTTGTGCAGAGCTGCTATTTATGGAAAGTTACCATTTTTGGTAATTTTTGTATGTGCTCAGAATGATCTGATTTCTTTCTTGGAGGTTCATGTTGGTCATATAAGTCTGCCAGTAAAGTTTCATTGCCAGATCAAGTGTATATTGGAAGATATTGAAGATTTTCGGTATTGGCAGCAGGTACAGAAACTTTGAACTCAGTTTTGAAGGCTTTAGAGGCCCCGGATGAGGTCGAAAATTTGGGTGACGGGCGCTTGCGCTGGTCAAGCCTGTAGAGCGCTTCGTGGCGTTTCCGAAATGGGGTTATAGCAGCCGAGCGGGTCAACTGGTGATGACTTATGGTCTTCAGAAGTTGGGCCACCTGAAATGGCGAAAAATAATTTTCTTCAAAATTTCTGTTCGGGTTTCAAAGGTTATCTTGAGCCGACTATGATGTAATAAAATGTAAAATAAAATAATTCTAAGTTTGGTCGGCCTTGTTGGCTAAAAAAATTCTGGAACCTTCCCAGGCGGTGGAAATTGCCTATATAAGGAAGGCTGTATTATTGTCTTAGGCAGTTGAGAATAGTTCTGGGTAGTAGATCTGGGTATTGATTCGAGGCTTTGTCCTACAGAATATTGTAAGGGAATGCCCATGTGGCTTTGCATATTGTAAATTCTGAAAGTTTGTAATTCCACATTTGTGGAGATAATAAGAAGCCAATTTTCTGTTCTTGCATATTGTTGTTGTTTCTCTATTTCTGTTATATGTTTGTGGTATTAAGGGGAGCACCCTTCATCAAGTGGTATCAGAGCAGGTTTTCTTGAGTGTGTAAACAGATCGCCGACTGTGAGGCAGTTTGCACCAGGACCGTGGTTAGGGTTTCAGTGCGCATCGCGAAAATGCCTCCACGAAGAGAACGTGGCGGAAGAGCTGGTGCTGTGACACCTGAGGTTAGAGAGCTGCAGAGACAAGTGCGAGCATTGCAAGAAGAGATTCGCAGAGGAATGAATCTTAATGTCAGAGATGAAAGCGAGGATGAAGCCGAAGAAGAATATCAAGAGGGAGAAATTGAAATTGTGAACCAGGAGGAAGAAAGACTTTTTCGGGCGATTTCCAAGATTGGGAAAAGACCTAAGATTGAGGTTCCTACATTTTCTGGAAATCTTAACCCAGAGGAATTGATCGACTGGATCAATGAATGTGAAGAATATTTTGAGTATGAAGATGTTGAGGATCCCTGATAGGGTCAAATTTGCGAAGGCCAGACTGAAAGGTCATGCGAAGATATGGTGGCAAGAGATTCAGTTGGAGCGAAATAGAAGGGGAAAGGAGAAAATCACGAGATGGGATCGGATGGTGGATAAATTGAAGCGGCAGTTCATTCCTGTTGATTATGAGCTTGACCTACTGAAGAAAATGCAAAGTTTGAAGCAAGCAGGAAGATCTGTTCAGGAGTATACAGAGGAGTTCTATCGACTTCTCATCAGAACAGGCCATGCAGAAGCTGATAAAGAGAAAGTTGCCCGATACCTTAATGGGTTAAGGCCAAGCATTCAGGAGGAGCTGAATCTGGTTCGAATGAACAGTATTGAAGAGGCATACCAGTTTGCCCTAAAAGTAGAGGAAAAGCTGAACAAGAAGTTTGAGAGCAGACAAAACGGAAGAGGTCGCGGTGGACGATCTGGTGGACGGTCATATGGTGGCCGGAATGAAGATCCGAAAAAGAAGGATGAGGCCAGTAGCAGTCAGAATCAGCGCGGAAATAATTCCAATCGCTTCCAGGATCAGAATAATAGAGATCAGAGAGGAAGAGGAAGAGGACAAGGATCTGGAAGAGGTGGCTTCCGTGGAACATGTTTTCACTGTGGAGAAGAAGGTCATAGGCACTTGAATGTCCTCAGCGCCAAGGCAGAACAGACAGGAGAAATGAAGGCCAGGCCAGAGTTGCACATGTAGATGAAGATGTCAGATCATCAAATTCTGAAGATGCTGAAAGAGGAGAAACGTTGATTAACAGAAGAGTCCTGTTGAGTGGTGAGAATGAACCTGAGCAAAGAAGGAGCCTGTTTCGCACTAGATGCAAGTGTGAGGGTAAATGCTGTGATGTGATTATCGATAGTGGAAGCACTGACAATCTGGTATCAGAAGAGATGGTGACAAAGTTGAAGCTCAAGAGACAGAAACACCCACATCCATATCGGATTGCCTGGGTGCAGGATGACCACAAGGTCATGGTCAGTGAACAGTGCCTGGTAAAGTTCAAGATCGGCGGGTACCAAGATGAGGTACTATGTGATATCATCTCTATGGATGCATGTCATATGTTATTGGGTAGACCGTGGCAGTTTGACAGATGTGCTGTACACGATGGTCGTGCGAATACCTATTCCCTAACAAAGGATGGAGTGCGACATAAGCTAAAGCCATTGAAGGAAACTGAAGAAAAGGTATGTGGTAATGCAAGAATAACATTTGTTGATGGAAGGAAATTCCTAGATGGTATGAGGCATGAGCATGTATGTTTTGCTTTAATTCCAAAAGCTGGTAAAGAGGAAGTAGAAGATGTTCCTGTAGAAGTTGCAGATTTGTTGAATGAGTTTCAGGATATTGTATCCGATAACGTGCCTGATGGATTACCACCAGTCAGGAAGATCAGCCATCAGATGGACTTGATTCCAGGAGCGAGTTTGCCGAACAAGGCAGCACACAGAATGACACCTGCAGAAAGTGAGGAGTTGAACAGACAAGTACATGAGTTGTTACAGAAAGGTTTGATCCGTGAGAGTCTGAGTCCCTGTGCTGTACCAGCGGTATTAGCACCAAAGAAGAATGGAGAGTGGAGGATGTGTACAGATTCTAGGGCAATAAACAAGATCACAATCAAGTACAGGTTTCCATTGCCACGAATGGATGATATTATGGACTGTTTGAGTGGCGCTGTGTATTTCTCAAAGATAGATCTGAAGAGTGGATATCATCAGATTCGGATCAGAGAAGGAGATGAATGGAAGACCTGCCTTCAAGACAAAGGAAGGACTGTATGAGTGGTTAGTCATGCCTTTTGGGCTAACCAATGCACCAAGCACTTTCATGCGGCTCATGAACGAGGTTCTGAAAGAATTTCTAGGTAAGTTTGTCATTGTTTATCTAGATGATATTTTGATCTTTAGTAAGACATTGGAGGAGCATATGATGCATATTCGTATGGTATTTGAGAAGCTGAGAGAAGAGAAATTGTTGATTAATTTGAAGAAGTGTAGTTTTGTGAAGAAAGAGTTAGTGTATTTGGGATTTGTAGTTTCAGCAGAAGGTCTAAAAATGGACCCAGAGAAGGTACAGGCTATCCTTGAATGGCCTACTCCAAGGAGTGCTACTGAGGTAAGATCTTTTCATGGTCTAGCTAGCTTTTACAGAAAGTTTATCAGAAATTTTAGCAGTATTTGTGGACCCTTGACTGAAACAATGAGAGGGGATAGAAAAGAGTTTAAGTGGACTAATGGGGCAGAAAAGAGTTTTCAATTGTTGAAACAAAAAGTCACAGAACAACCTGTTTTAGCACTTCCAGATTTTAATAAGGTGTTTCAAGTAGATTGTGATGCTAGTGGTACTGCAATAGGAGCTGTTATGAGCCAAGAAGGTAAACCTGTTGCTTATTTCAGTGAGAAATTAAATGATGCCAAGAGGAAAATATTCTATTTATGATCAGGAATTTTATGCTATAGTTCAGGCATTAAAGAAGTGGAGACACTATTTGCTTCCTAAGGAGTTTGTTTTGTATACTGATCATCAAGCTTTGCAATATTTGAATAGTCAAGGAAAATTGAATCAAAGGCATTTGAAATGGGTTGAGTTTTTGCAGAGTTATACATTTGTTTTGAAACACAGGAGTGGAAAGTCTAATAGGGTTGCAGATGCTCTTAGCAGAAGGCAACTATTGCTGACAGAACTGCAGATTGAAGTGGTTGGGTTCAAGGAACTCAAGAATTTGTATCCAGAGGATCCTGATTTTGGTGAAGCTTGGAAAGCTTGTACAGAACCTGTTACTCTAGACAGGACGAAATGGTTGGATTTCATCATCCAGGATGATATGCTATTCAGAGGGAGTCAGTTGTGCATTCCACGAAGTTCTATGAGGGAGAATCTCATCAAGGAGAAGCATAGTGGAGGATTGGCTGGACATTTTGGTCGTGATAAAACTGTTGCTTTGGTTGGTGAGAATTATTATTGGCCACAATTGCAGCAAGATGTGAAGAAGTTTGTACAGAGTTGCAGAGTATGTCAGATGGCGAAAGGAGTGAAGCAGAATACAGGATTGTATCAGCCATTACCTGTACCAGAGAAGCCTTGGGAGGATATCAGCATGGACTTTGTTCTTGGTTTACCGAGGACACAGCGGGGACACGATTCAATTTTTGTGGTAGTTGACAGATTTCAAAGATGGCACATTTCATTCCCTGCAAGAAGACTAATGATGCTGTTCATATAGCAGAATTGTTTTTCAGAGAAGTAGTGAGACTTCATGGTTTGCCAAAGACCATAGTTTCAGATCGGGACACTAAGTTTGTTGGATATTTCTGGCGTACATTGTGGAAGAAGTTGAAGACAGATTTGAAGTTCAGTTCATCACATCATCCACAGACTGATGGACAGACAGAGGTGGTGAATAGGAGTTTGGGAAATTTACTGAGATGTTTGGTTGGAGATAAGCCAACAGGATGGGATTTGATTTTACCACAGGCAGAATTTGCATACAATAATTCTGTCAATAGGAGCACTGGTAAATCACCATTCCAAATTGTATATGGAAGTAGTCCAAGGAATGCATCTGAATTGAGAAAGATAGATAAAGGAGAAATAAGTAGTGCTGAAGCTGAAGATTTTGCAGAACACTTGAAGAACATCCATGAGGAGGTGAGGAAACATATTAACAAGATGAACGCACAGTATAAGGCTAAGGCAGATGAGAAAAGGAGGCATAAAGAATTTCAGGTTGGAGATGAAGTCATGGTTCATTTGCGGAAGGAGCGGTTTCCAGTTGGTACATATAACAAGTTGAAAATGAAGAAGTTTGGACCATGCAGGATATTGAAGAAACATGATTCAGGAAACGCATATGAGGTAGAATTGCCTACTGAGCTAAATATTTCACCAGTGTTTAACATTTCAGATCTGACAGAGTATCATGAAGGAGGTGTTGAAGATGAGATCACAGCAGCACAGTGGAGTATTCCAGCAACTAGTTCAGACACTAAGGAGATTGAAGATATACTGGATAGTCGTGTTGGCAGAAGCACAAGGAACAGGACATATGAAGAATATCTGGTCAAGTGGAAAGGACGACCTGTTGAAGATTCATCATGGCTAACAAAGGAGGAGGTTAACCGTCTTGGTTTTCCTCTACACACCTGAGTCGTGACAGGGTCACTTCTCAAATTACCCCGGGTGTCTGATGCAGGAGCATCCTGGGTGTAAGAGAAATCTTGCATCACCCAAAAATATTTATGTTTTTTTATTCAATAAGGGTTATTTTGTGCAGAGCTGCTATTTATGGAAAGTTACCATTTTTGGTAATTTTTGTATGTGCTCAGAATGATCTGATTTCTTTCTTGGAGGTTCATGTTGGTCATATAAGTCTGCCAGTAAAGTTTCATTGCCAGATCAAGTGTATATTGGAAGATATTGAAGATTTTCGGTATTGGCAGCAGGGTACAGAAACTTTGAACTCAGTTTTGAAGGCTTTAGAGGCCCCGGATGAGGTCGAAAATTTGGGTGACGGGCGCTTGCGCTGGTCAAGCCTGTAGAGCGCTTCGTGGCGTTTCCGAAATGGGGTTATAGCAGCCGAGCGGGTCAACTGGTGATGACTTATGGTCTTCAGAAGTTGGGCCACCTGAAATGGCGAAAAATAATTTTCTTCAAAATTTCTGTTCGGGTTTCAAAGGTTATCTTGAGCCGACTATGATGTAATAAAATGTAAAATAAAATAATTCTAAGTTTGGTCGGCCTTGTTGGCTAAAAAAATTCTGGAACCTTCCCAGGCGGTGGAAATTGCCTATATAAGGAAGGCTGTATTATTGTCTTAGGCAGTTGAGAATAGTTCTGGGTAGTAGATCTGGGTATTGATTCGAGGCTTTGTCCTACAGAATATTGTAAGGGAATGCCCATGTGGCTTTGCATATTGTAATTCTGAAAGTTTGTAATTCCACATTTGTGGAGATAATAAGAAGCCAATTTCTGTTCTTGCATATTGTTGTTGTTTCTCTATTTCTGTTATATGTTTTGTGGTATTAAGGGGAGCACCCTTCATCAAGTGGTATCAGAGCAGGTTTTCTTGAGTGTGTAAACAGATCGCCGACTGTGAGGCAGTTTGCACCAGGACCGTGGTTAGGGTTTCAGTGCGCATCGCGAAAATGCCTCCACGAAGAGAACGTGGCGGAAGAGCTGGTGCTGTGACACCTGAGGTTAGAGAGCTGCAGAGACAAGTGCGAGCATTGCAAGAAGAGATTCGCAGAGGAATGAATCTTAATGTCAGAGATGAAAGCGAGGATGAAGCCGAAGAAGAATATCAAGAGGGAGAAATTGAAATTGTGAACCAGGAGGAAGAAAGACTTTTTCGGGCGATTTCCAAGATTGGGAAAAGACCTAAGATTGAGGTTCCTACATTTTCTGGAAATCTTAACCCAGAGGAATTGATCGACTGGATCAATGAATGTGAAGAATATTTTGAGTATGAAGATGTTGAGGATCCTGATAGGGTCAAATTTGCGAAGGCCAGACTGAAAGGTCATGCGAAGATATGGTGGCAAGAGATTCAGTTGGAGCGAAATAGAAGGGGAAAGGAGAAAATCACGAGATGGGATCGGATGGTGGATAAATTGAAGCGGCAGTTCATTCCTGTTGATTATGAGCTTGACCTACTGAAGAAAATGCAAAGTTTGAAGCAAGCAGGAAGATCTGTTCAGGAGTATACAGAGGAGTTCTATCGACTTCTCATCAGAACAGGCATGCAGAAGCTGATAAAGAGAAAGTTGCCCGATACCTTAATGGGTTAAGGCCAAGCATTCAGGAGGAGCTGAATCTGGTTCGAATGAACAGTATTGAAGAGGCATACCAGTTTGCCCTAAAAGTAGAGGAAAAGCTGAACAAGAAGTTTGAGAGCAGACAAAACGGAAGAGGTCGCGGTGGACGATCTGGTGGACGGTCATATGGTGGCCGGAATGAAGATCCGAAAAAGAAGGATGAGGCCAGTAGCAGTCAGAATCAGCGCGGAAATAATTCCAATCGCTTCCAGGATCAGAATAATAGAGATCAGAGAGGAAGAGGAAGAGGACAAGGATCTGGAAGAGGTGGCTTCCGTGGAACATGTTTTCACTGTGGAGAAGAAGGTCATAGGCACTTGAATGTCCTCAGCGCCAAGGCAGAACAGACAGGAGAAATGAAGGCCAGGCCAGAGTTGCACATGTAGATGAAGATGTCAGATCATCAAATTCTGAAGATGCTGAAAGAGGAGAAACGTTGATTAACAGAAGAGTCCTGTTGAGTGGTGAGAATGAACCTGAGCAAAGAAGGAGCCTGTTTCGCACTAGATGCAAGTGTGAGGGTAAATGCTGTGATGTGATTATCGATAGTGGAAGCACTGACAATCTGGTATCAGAAGAGATGGTGACAAAGTTGAAGCTCAAGAGACAGAAACACCCACATCCATATCGGATTGCCTGGGTGCAGGATGACCACAAGGTCATGGTCAGTGAACAGTGCTGGTAAAGTTCAAGATCGGCGGGTACCAAGATGAGGTACTATGTGATATCATCTCTATGGATGCATGTCATATGTTATTGGGTAGACCGTGGCAGTTTGACAGATGTGCTGTACACGATGGTCGTGCGAATACCTATTCCCTAACAAAGGATGGAGTGCGACATAAGCTAAAAGCCATTGAAGGAAACTGAAGAAAAGGTATGTGGTAATGCAAGAATAACATTTGTTGATGGAAGGAAATTCCTAGATGGTATGAGGCATGAGCATGTATGTTTTGCTTTAATTCCAAAAGCTGGTAAAGAGGAAGTAGAAGATGTTCCTGTAGAAGTTGCAGATTTGTTGAATGAGTTTCAGGATATTGTATCCGATAACGTGCCTGATGGATTACCACCAGTCAGGAAGATCAGCCATCAGATGGACTTGATTCCAGGAGCGAGTTTGCCGAACAAGGCAGCACACAGAATGACACCTGCAGAAAGTGAGGAGTTGAACAGACAAGTACATGAGTTGTTACAGAAAGGTTTGATCCGTGAGAGTCTGAGTCCCTGTGCTGTACCAGCGGTATTAGCACCAAAGAAGAATGGAGAGTGGAGGATGTGTACAGATTCTAGGGCAATAAACAAGATCACAATCAAGTACAGGTTTCCATTGCCACGAATGGATGATATTATGGACTGTTTGAGTGGCGCTGTGTATTTCTCAAAGATAGATCTGAAGAGTGGATATCATCAGATTCGGATCAGAGAAGGAGATGAATGGAAGACTTGCCTTCAAGACAAAGGAAGGACTGTATGAGTGGTTAGTCATCGCCTTTTGGGCTAACCAATGCACCAAGCACTTTCATGCGGCTCATGAACGAGGTTCTGAAAGAATTTCTAGGTAAGTTTGTCATTGTTTATCTAGATGATATTTTGATCTTTAGTAAGACATTGGAGGAGCATATGATGCATATTCGTATGGTATTTGAGAAGCTGAGAGAAGAGAAATTGTTGATTAATTTGAAGAAGTGTAGTTTTGTGAAGAAAGAGTTAGTGTATTTGGGATTTGTAGTTTCAGCAGAAGGTCTAAAAATGGACCCAGAGAAGGTACAGGCTATCCTTGAATGGCCTACTCCAAGGAGTGCTACTGAGGTAAGATCTTTTCATGGTCTAGCTAGCTTTTACAGAAAGTTTATCAGAAATTTTAGCAGTATTTGTGGACCCTTGACTGAAACAATGAGAGGGGATAGAAAAGAGTTTAAGTGGACTAATGGGGCAGAAAAGAGTTTTCAATTGTTGAAACAAAAAGTCACAGAACAACCTGTTTTAAGCACTTCCAGATTTTAATAAGGTGTTTCAAGTAGATTGTGATGCTAGTGGTACTGCAATAGGAGCTGTTATGAGCCAAGAAGGTAAACCTGTTGCTTATTTCAGTGAGAAATTAAATGATGCCAAGAGGAAATATTCTATTTATGATCAGGAATTTTATGCTATAGTTCAGGCATTAAAGAAGTGGAGACACTATTTGCTTCCTAAGGAGTTTGTTTTGTATACTGATCATCAAGCTTTGCAATATTTGAATAGTCAAGGAAAATTGAATCAAAGGCATTTGAAATGGGTTGAGTTTTTGCAGAGTTATACATTTGTTTTGAAACACAGGAGTGGAAAGTCTAATAGGGTTGCAGATGCTCTTAGCAGAAGGCAACTATTGCTGACAGAACTGCAGATTGAAGTGGTTGGGTTCAAGGAACTCAAGAATTTGTATCCAGAGGATCCTGATTTTGGTGAAGCTTGGAAAGCTTGTACAGAACCTGTTACTCTAGACAGGACGAAATGGTTGGATTTCATCATCCAGGATGATATGCTATTCAGAGGGAGTCAGTTGTGCATTCCACGAAGTTCTATGAGGGAGAATCTCATCAAGGAGAAGCATAGTGGAGGATTGGCTGGACATTTTGGTCGTGATAAAACTGTTGCTTTGGTTGGTGAGAATATTATTGGCCACAATTGCAGCAAGATGTGAAGAAGTTTGTACAGAGTTGCAGAGTATGTCAGATGGCGAAAGGAGTGAAGCAGAATACAGGATTGTATCAGCCATTACCTGTACCAGAGAAGCCTTGGAGGATATCAGCATGGACTTTGTTCTGGTTTACCGAGGACACAGCGGGACACGATTCAATTTTTGTGGTAGTTGACAGATTTTCAAAGATGGCACATTTCATTCCCTGCAAGAAGACTAATGATGCTGTTCATATAGCAGAATTGTTTTTCAGAGAAGTAGTGAGACTTCATGGTTTGCCAAAGACCATAGTTTCAGATCGGGACACTAAGTTTGTTGGATATTTCTGGCGTACATTGTGAAGAAGTTGAAGACAGATTTGAAGTTCAGTTCATCACATCATCCACAGACTGATGGACAGACAGAGGTGGTGAATAGGAGTTTGGGAAATTTACTGAGATGTTTGGTTGGAGATAAGCCAACAGGATGGGATTTGATTTTACCACAGGCAGAATTTGCATACAATAATTCTGTCAATAGGAGCACTGGTAAATCACCATTCCAAATTGTATATGGAAGTAGTCCAAGGAATGCATCTGAATTGAGAAAGATAGATAAAGGAGAAATAAGTAGTGCTGAAGCTGAAGATTTTTGCAGAACACTTGAAGAACATCCATGAGGAGGTGAGGAAACATATTAACAAGATGAACGCACAGTATAGGCTAAGGCAGATGAGAAAAGGAGGCATAAAGAATTTCAGGTTGGAGATGAAGTCATGGTTCATTTGCGGAAGGAGCGGTTTCCAGTTGGTACATATAACAAGTTGAAAATGAAGAAGTTTGGACCATGCAGGATATTGAAGAAACATGATTCAGGAAACGCATATGAGGTAGAATTGCCTACTGAGCTAAATATTTCACCAGTGTTTAACATTTCAGATCTGACAGAGTATCATGAAGGAGGTGTTGAAGATGAGATCACAGCAGCACAGTGGAGTATTCCAGCAACTAGTTCAGACACTAAGGAGATTGAAGATATACTGGATAGTCGTGTTGGCAGAAGCACAAGGAACAGGACATATGAAGAATATCTGGTCAAGTGGAAAGGACGACCTGTTGAAGATTCATCATGGCTAACAAAGGAGGAGGTTAACCGTCTTGGTTTTCCTCTACACACCTGAGTCGTGACAGGGTCACTTCTCAAATTACCCCGGGTGTCTGATGCAGGAGCATCCTGGGTGTAAGAGAAATCTTGCATCACCCAAAAATATTTATGTTTTTTTATTCAATAAGGGTTATTTTGTGCAGAGCTGCTATTTATGGAAAGTTACCATTTTTGGTAATTTTTGTATGTGCTCAGAATGATCTGATTTCTTTCTTGGAGGTTCATGTTGGTCATATAAGTCTGCCAGTAAAGTTTCATTGCCAGATCAAGTGTATATTGGAAGATATTGAAGATTTTCGGTATTGGCAGCAGGGTACAGAACTTTGAACTCAGTTTTGAAGGCTTTAGAGGCCCCGGATGAGGTCGAAAATTTGGGTGACGGGCGCTTGCGCTGGTCAAGCCTGTAGAGCGCTTCGTGGCGTTTCCGAAATGGGGTTATAGCAGCCGAGCGGGTCAACTGGTGATGACTTATGGTCTTCAGAAGTTGGGCCACCTGAAATGGCGAAAAATAATTTTCTTCAAAATTTCTGTTCGGGTTTCAAAGGTTATCTTGAGCCGACTATGATGTAATAAAATGTAAAATAAAATAATTCTAAGTTTGGTCGGCCTTGTTGGCTAAAAAAATTCTGGAACCTTCCCAGGCGGTGGAAATTGCCTATATAAGGAAGGCTGTATTATTGTCTTAGGCAGTTGAGAATAGTTCTGGGTAGTAGATCTGGGTATTGATTCGAGGCTTTGTCCTACAGAATATTGTAAGGGAATGCCCATGTGGCTTTGCATATTGTAATTCTGAAAGTTTGTAATTCCACATTTGTGGAGATAATAAGAAGCCAATTTTCTGTTCTTGCATATTGTTGTTGTTTCTCTATTTCTGTTATATGTTTGTGGTATTAAGGGGAGACCCTTCATCAAGTGGTATCAGAGCAGTTTTCTTGAGTGTGTAAACAGATCGCCGACTGTGAGGCAGTTTGCACCAGGACCGTGTTAGGGTTTCAGTGCGCATCGCGAAAATGCCTCCACGAAGAGAACGTGGCGGAAGAGCTGGTGCTGTGACACCTGAGGTTAGAGAGCTGCAGAGACAAGTGCGAGCATTGCAAGAAGAGATTCGCAGAGGAATGAATCTTAATGTCAGAGATGAAAGCGAGGATGAAGCCGAAGAAGAATATCAAGAGGGAGAAATTGAAATTGTGAACCAGGAGGAAGAAAGACTTTTTCGGCGATTTCCAAGATTGGGAAAAGACCTAAGATTGAGGTTCCTACATTTTCTGGAAATCTTAACCCAGAGGAATTGATCGACTGGATCAATGAATGTGAAGAATATTTTGAGTATGAAGATGTTGAGGATCCTGATAGGGTCAAATTTGCGAAGGCCAGACTGAAAGGTCATGCGAAGATATGGTGGCAAGAGATTCAGTTGGAGCGAAATAGAAGGGGAAAGGAGAAAATCACGAGATGGGATCGGATGGTGGATAAATTGAAGCGGCAGTTCATTCCTGTTGATTATGAGCTTGACCTACTGAAGAAAATGCAAAGTTTGAAGCAAGCAGGAAGATCTGTTCAGGAGTATACAGAGGAGTTCTATCGACTTCTCATCAGAACAGGCCATGCAGAAGCTGATAAAGAGAAAGTTGCCCGATACCTTAATGGGTTAAGGCCAAGCATTCAGGAGGAGCTGAATCTGGTTCGAATGAACAGTATTGAAGAGGCATACCAGTTTGCCCTAAAAGTAGAGGAAAAGCTGAACAAGAAGTTTGAGAGCAGACAAAACGGAAGAGGTCGCGGTGGACGATCTGGTGGACGGTCATATGGTGGCCGGAATGAAGATCCGAAAAAGAAGGATGAGGCCAGTAGCAGTCAGAATCAGCGCGGAAATAATTCCAATCGCTTCCAGGATCAGAATAATAGAGATCAGAGAGGAAGAGGAAGAGACAAGGATCTGGAAGAGGTGGCTTCCGTGGAACATGTTTTCACTGTGGAGAAGAAGGTCATAGGGCACTTGAATGTCCTCAGCGCCAAGGCAGAACAGACAGGAGAAATGAAGGCCAGGCCAGAGTTGCACATGTAGATGAAGATGTCAGATCATCAAATTCTGAAGATGCTGAAAGAGGAGAAACGTTGATTAACAGAAGAGTCCTGTTGAGTGGTGAGAATGAACCTGAGCAAAGAAGGAGCCTGTTTCGCACTAGATGCAAGTGTGAGGGTAAATGCTGTGATGTGATTATCGATAGTGGAAGCACTGACAATCTGGTATCAGAAGAGATGGTGACAAAGTTGAAGCTCAAGAGACAGAAACACCCACATCCATATCGGATTGCCTGGGTGCAGGATGACCACAAGGTCATGGTCAGTGAACAGTGCCTGGTAAAGTTCAAGATCGGCGGGTACCAAGATGAGGTACTATGTGATATCATCTCTATGGATGCATGTCATATGTTATTGGGTAGACCGTGGCAGTTTGACAGATGTGCTGTACACGATGGTCGTGCGAATACCTATTCCCTAACAAAGGATGGAGTGCGACATAAGCTAAAGCCATTGAAGGAACTGAAGAAAAGGTATGTGGTAATGCAAGAATAACATTTGTTGATGGAAGGAAATTCCTAGATGGTATGAGGCATGAGCATGTATGTTTTGCTTTAATTCCAAAAGCTGGTAAAGAGGAAGTAGAAGATGTTCCTGTAGAAGTTGCAGATTTGTTGAATGAGTTTCAGGATATTGTATCCGATAACGTGCCTGATGGATTACCACCAGTCAGGAAGATCAGCCATCAGATGGACTTGATTCCAGGAGCGAGTTTGCCGAACAAGGCAGCACACAGAATGACACCTGCAGAAAGTGAGGAGTTGAACAGACAAGTACATGAGTTGTTACAGAAAGGTTTGATCCGTGAGAGTCTGAGTCCCTGTGCTGTACCAGCGGTATTAGCACCAAAGAAGAATGGAGAGTGGAGGATGTGTACAGATTCTAGGGCAATAAACAAGATCACAATCAAGTACAGGTTTCCATTGCCACGAATGGATGATATTATGGACTGTTTGAGTGGCGCTGTGTATTTCTCAAAGATAGATCTGAAGAGTGGATATCATCAGATTCGGATCAGAGAAGGAGATGAATGGAAGACTGCCTTCAAGACAAAGGAAGGACTGTATGAGTGGTTAGTCATGCCTTTTGGGCTAACCAATGCACCAAGCACTTTCATGCGGCTCATGAACGAGGTTCTGAAAGAATTTCTAGGTAAGTTTGTCATTGTTTATCTAGATGATATTTTGATCTTTAGTAAGACATTGGAGGAGCATATGATGCATATTCGTATGGTATTTGAGAAGCTGAGAGAAGAGAAATTGTTGATTAATTTGAAGAAGTGTAGTTTTGTGAAGAAAGAGTTAGTGTATTTGGGATTTGTAGTTTCAGCAGAAGGTCTAAAAATGGACCCAGAGAAGGTACAGGCTATCCTTGAATGGCCTACTCCAAGGAGTGCTACTGAGGTAAGATCTTTTCATGGTCTAGCTAGCTTTTACAGAAAGTTTATCAGAAATTTTAGCAGTAATTGTGGACCCTTGACTGAAACAATGAGAGGGGATAGAAAAGAGTTTAAGTGGACTAATGGGGCAGAAAAGAGTTTTCAATTGTTGAAACAAAAAGTCACAGAACAACCTGTTTTAGCACTTCCAGATTTTAATAAGGTGTTTCAAGTAGATTGTGATGCTAGTGGTACTGCAATAGGAGCTGTTATGAGCCAAGAAGGTAAACCTGTTGCTTATTTCAGTGAGAAATTAAATGATGCCAAGAGGAAATATTCTATTTATGATCAGGAATTTTATGCTATAGTTCAGGCATTAAAGAAGTGGAGACACTATTTGCTTCCTAAGGAGTTTGTTTTGTATACTGATCATCAAGCTTTGCAATATTTGAATAGTCAAGGAAAATTGAATCAAAGGCATTTGAAATGGGTTGAGTTTTTGCAGAGTTATACATTTGTTTTGAAACACAGGAGTGGAAAGTCTAATAGGGTTGCAGATGCTCTTAGCAGAAGGCAACTATTGCTGACAGAACTGCAGATTGAAGTGGTTGGGTTCAAGGAACTCAAGAATTTGTATCCAGAGGATCCTGATTTTGGTGAAGCTTGGAAAGCTTGTACAGAACCTGTTACTCTAGACAGGACGAAATGGTTGGATTTCATCATCCAGGATGATATGCTATTCAGAGGGAGTCAGTTGTGCATTCCACGAAGTTCTATGAGGGAGAATCTCATCAAGGAGAAGCATAGTGGAGGATTGGCTGGACATTTTGGTCGTGATAAAACTGTTGCTTTGGTTGGTGAGAATTATTATTGCCACAATTGCAGCAAGATGTGAAGAAGTTTGTACAGAGTTGCAGAGTATGTCAGATGGCGAAAGGAGTGAAGCAGAATACAGGATTGTATCAGCCATTACCTGTACCAGAGAAGCCTTGGGAGGATATCAGCATGGACTTTGTTCTTGGTTTACCGAGGACACAGCGGGGACACGATTCAATTTTTGTGGTAGTTGACAGATTTTCAAAGATGGCACATTTCATTCCCTGCAAGAAGACTAATGATGCTGTTCATATAGCAGAATTGTTTTTCAGAGAAGTAGTGAGACTTCATGGTTTGCCAAAGACCATAGTTTCAGATCGGGACACTAAGTTTGTTGGATATTTCTGGCGTACATTGTGGAAGAAGTTGAAGACAGATTTGAAGTTCAGTTCATCACATCATCCACAGACTGATGGACAGACAGAGGTGGTGAATAGGAGTTTGGGAAATTTACTGAGATGTTTGGTTGGAGATAAGCCAACAGGATGGGATTTGATTTTACCACAGGCAGAATTTGCATACAATAATTCTGTCAATAGGAGCACTGGTAAATCACCATTCCAAATTGTATATGGAAGTAGTCCAAGGAATGCATCTGAATTGAGAAAGATAGATAAAGGAGAAATAAGTAGTGCTGAAGCTGAAGATTTTGCAGAACACTTGAAGAACATCCATGAGGAGGTGAGGAAACATATTAACAAGATGAACGCACAGTATAAGGCTAAGGCAGATGAGAAAAGGAGGCATAAAGAATTTCAGGTTGGAGATGAAGTCATGGTTCATTTGCGGAAGGAGCGGTTTCCAGTTGGTACATATAACAAGTTGAAAATGAAGAAGTTTGGACCATGCAGGATATTGAAGAAACATGATTCAGGAAACGCATATGAGGTAGAATTGCCTACTGAGCTAAATATTTCACCAGTGTTTAACATTTCAGATCTGACAGAGTATCATGAAGGAGGTGTTGAAGATGAGATCACAGCAGCACAGTGGAGTATTCCAGCAACTAGTTCAGACACTAAGGAGATTGAAGATATACTGGATAGTCGTGTTGGCAGAAGCACAAGGAACAGGACATATGAAGAATATCTGGTCAAGTGGAAAGGACGACCTGTTGAAGATTCATCATGGCTAACAAAGGAGGAGGTTAACCGTCTTGGTTTTCCTCTACACACCTGAGTCGTGACAGGGTCACTTCTCAAATTACCCCGGGTGTCTGATGCAGGAGCATCCTGGGTGTAAGAGAAATCTTGCATCACCCAAAAATATTTATGTTTTTTTATTCAATAAGGGTTATTTTGTGCAGAGCTGCTATTTATGGAAAGTTACCATTTTTGGTAATTTTTGTATGTGCTCAGAATGATCTGATTTCTTTCTTGGAGGTTCATGTTGGTCATATAAGTCTGCCAGTAAAGTTTCATTGCCAGATCAAGTGTATATTGGAAGATATTGAAGATTTTCGGTATTGGCAGCAGGGTACAGAAACTTTGAACTCAGTTTTGAAGGCTTTAGAGGCCCCGGATGAGGTCGAAAATTTGGGTGACGGGCGCTTGCGCTGGTCAAGCCTGTAGAGCGCTTCGTGGCGTTTCCGAAATGGGGTTATAGCAGCCGAGCGGGTCAACTGGTGATGACTTATGGTCTTCAGAAGTTGGGCCACCTGAAATGGCGAAAAATAATTTTCTTCAAAATTTCTGTTCGGGTTTCAAAGGTTATCTTGAGCGACTATGATGTAATAAAATGTAAAATAAAATAATTCTAAGTTTGGTCGGCCTTGTTGGCTAAAAAAATTCTGGAACCTTCCCAGGCGGTGGAAATTGCCTATATAAGGAAGGCTGTATTATTGTCTTAGGCAGTTGAGAATAGTTCTGGGTAGTAGATCTGGGTATTGATTCGAGGCTTTGTCCTACAGAATATTGTAAGGGAATGCCCATGTGGCTTTGCATATTGTAATTCTGAAAGTTTGTAATTCCACATTTGTGGAGATAATAAGAAGCCAATTTTCTGTTCTTGCATATTGTTGTTGTTTCTCTATTTCTGTTATATGTTTGTGGTATTAAGGGGAGCACCCTTCATCAAGTGGTATCAGAGCAGGTTTTCTTGAGTGTGTAAACAGATCGCCGACTGTGAGGCAGTTTGCACCAGGACCGTGGTTAGGGTTTCAGTGCGCATCGCGAAAATGCCTCCACGAAGAGAAACGTGGCGGAAGAGCTGGTGCTGTGACACCTGAGGTTAGAGAGCTGCAGAGACAAGTGCGAGCATTGCAAGAAGAGATTCGCAGAGGAATGAATCTTAATGTCAGAGATGAAAGCGAGGATGAAGCCGAAGAAGAATATCAAGAGGGAGAAATTGAAATTGTGAACCAGGAGGAAGAAAGACTTTTTCGGGCGATTTCCAAGATTGGGAAAAGACCTAAGATTGAGGTTCCTACATTTTCTGGAAATCTTAACCCAGAGGAATTGATCGACTGGATCAATGAATGTGAAGAATATTTTGAGTATGAAGATGTTGAGGATCCTGATAGGGTCAAATTTGCGAAGCGCCAGACTGAAAGGTCATGCGAAGATATGGTGGCAAGAGATTCAGTTGGAGCGAAATAGAAGGGGAAAGGAGAAAATCACGAGATGGGATCGGATGGTGGATAAATTGAAGCGGCAGTTCATTCCTGTTGATTATGAGCTTGACCTACTGAAGAAAATGCAAAGTTTGAAGCAAGCAGGAAGATCTGTTCAGGAGTATACAGAGGAGTTCTATCGACTTCTCATCAGAACAGGCCATGCAGAAGCTGATAAGAGAAAGTTGCCCGATACCTTAATGGGTTAAGGCCAAGCATTCAGGAGGAGCTGAATCTGGTTCGAATGAACAGTATTGAAGAGGCATACCAGTTTGCCCTAAAAGTAGAGGAAAAGCTGAACAAGAAGTTTGAGAGCAGACAAAACGGAAGAGGTCGCGGTGGACGATCTGGTGGACGGTCATATGGTGGCCGGAATGAAGATCCGAAAAAGAAGGATGAGGCCAGTAGCAGTCAGAATCAGCGCGGAAATAATTCCAATCGCTTCCAGGATCAGAATAATAGAGATCAGAGAGGAAGAGGAAGAGGACAAGGATCTGGAAGAGGTGGCTTCCGTGGAACATGTTTTCACTGTGGAGAAGAAGGTCATAGGGCACTTGAATGTCCTCAGCGCCAAGGCAGAACAGACAGGAGAAATGAAGGCCAGGCCAGAGTTGCACATGTAGATGAAGATGTCAGATCATCAAATTCTGAAGATGCTGAAAGAGGAGAAACGTTGATTAACAGAAGAGTCCTGTTGAGTGGTGAGAATGAACCTGAGCAAAGAAGGAGCCTGTTTCGCACTAGATGCAAGTGTGAGGGTAAATGCTGTGATGTGATTATCGATAGTGGAAGCACTGACAATCTGGTATCAGAAGAGATGGTGACAAAGTTGAAGCTCAAGAGACAGAAACACCCACATCCATATCGGATTGCCTGGGTGCAGGATGACCACAAGGTCATGGTCAGTGAACAGTGCCTGGTAAAGTTCAAGATCGGCGGGTACCAAGATGAGGTACTATGTGATATCATCTCTATGGATGCATGTCATATGTTATTGGGTAGACCGTGGCAGTTTGACAGATGTGCTGTACACGATGGTCGTGCGAATACCTATTCCCTAACAAAGGATGGAGTGCGACATAAGCTAAAGCCATTGAAGGAAACTGAAGAAAAGGTATGTGGTAATGCAAGAATAACATTTGTTGATGGAAGGAAATTCCTAGATGGTATGAGGCATGAGCATGTATGTTTTGCTTTAATTCCAAAAGCTGGTAAAGAGGAAGTAGAAGATGTTCCTGTAGAAGTTGCAGATTTGTTGAATGAGTTTCAGGATATTGTATCCGATAACGTGCCTGATGGATTACCACCAGTCAGGAAGATCAGCCATCAGATGGACTTGATTCCAGGAGCGAGTTTGCCGAACAAGGCAGCACACAGAATGACACCTGCAGAAAGTGAGGAGTTGAACAGACAAGTACATGAGTTGTTACAGAAAGGTTTGATCCGTGAGAGTCTGAGTCCCTGTGCTGTACCAGCGGTATTAGCACCAAAGAAGAATGGAGAGTGGAGGATGTGTACAGATTCTAGGGCAATAAACAAGATCACAATCAAGTACAGGTTTCCATTGCCACGAATGGATGATATTATGGACTGTTTGAGTGGCGCTGTGTATTTCTCAAAGATAGATCTGAAGAGTGGATATCATCAGATTCGGATCAGAGAAGGAGATGAATGGAAGACTGCCTTCAAGACAAAGGAAGGACTGTATGAGTGGTTAGTCATGCCTTTTGGGCTAACCAATGCACCAAGCACTTTCATGCGGCTCATGAACGAGGTTCTGAAAGAATTTCTAGGTAAGTTTGTCATTGTTTATCTAGATGATATTTTGATCTTTAGTAAGACATTGGAGGAGCATATGATGCATATTCGTATGGTATTTGAGAAGCTGAGAGAAGAGAAATTGTTGATTAATTTGAAGAAGTGTAGTTTTGTGAAGAAAGAGTTAGTGTATTTGGGATTTGTAGTTTCAGCAGAAGGTCTAAAAATGGACCCAGAGAAGGTACAGGCTATCCTTGAATGGCCTACTCCAAGGAGTGCTACTGAGGTAAGATCTTTTCATGGTCTAGCTAGCTTTTACAGAAAGTTTATCAGAAATTTTAGCAGTATTTGTGGACCCTTGACTGAAACAATGAGAGGGGATAGAAAAGAGTTTAAGTGGACTAATGGGGCAGAAAAGAGTTTTCAATTGTTGAAACAAAAAGTCACAGAACAACCTGTTTTAGCACTTCCAGATTTTAATAAGGTGTTTCAAGTAGATTGTGATGCTAGTGGTACTGCAATAGGAGCTGTTATGAGCCAAGAAGGTAAACCTGTTGCTTATTTCAGTGAGAAATTAAATGATGCCAAGAGGAAATATTCTATTTATGATCAGGAATTTTATGCTATAGTTCAGGCATTAAAGAAGTGGAGACACTATTTGCTTCCTAAGGAGTTTGTTTTGTATACTGATCATCAAGCTTTGCAATATTTGAATAGTCAAGGAAAATTGAATCAAAGGCATTTGAAATGGGTTGAGTTTTTGCAGAGTTATACATTTGTTTTGAAACACAAGGAGTGGAAAGTCTAATAGGGTTGCAGATGCTCTTAGCAGAAGGCAACTATTGCTGACAGAACTGCAGATTGAAGTGGTTGGGTTCAAGGAACTCAAGAATTTGTATCCAGAGGATCCTGATTTTGGTGAAGCTTGGAAAGCTTGTACAGAACCTGTTACTCTAGACAGGACGAAATGGTTGGATTTCATCATCCAGGATGATATGCTATTCAGAGGGAGTCAGTTGTGCATTCCACGAAGTTCTATGAGGGAGAATCTCATCAAGGAGAAGCATAGTGGAGGATTGGCTGGACATTTTGGTCGTGATAAAACTGTTGCTTTGGTTGGTGAGAATTATTATTGGCCACAATTGCAGCAAGATGTGAAGAAGTTTGTACAGAGTTGCAGAGTATGTCAGATGGCGAAAGGAGTGAAGCAGAATACAGGATTGTAATCAGCCATTACCTGTACCAGAGAAGCCTGGGAGGATATCAGCATGGACTTTGTTCTTGGTTTACCGAGGACACAGCGGGGACACGATTCAATTTTTGTGGTAGTTGACAGATTTCAAAGATGGCACATTTCATTCCCTGCAAGAAGA
Organism: Chamaecyparis obtusa; assembly: GCA_027943335.1. NCBI lineage: Eukaryota > Viridiplantae > Streptophyta > Pinopsida > Cupressales > Cupressaceae > Chamaecyparis > Chamaecyparis obtusa. The sequence continues at coordinate 57,703 of BSBK01015262.1, forward strand.
CTAATGATGCTGTTCATATAGCAGAATTGTTTTTCAGAGAAGTAGTGAGACTTCATGGTTTGCCAAAGACCATAGTTTCAGATCGGGACACTAAGTTTGTTGGATATTTCTGGCGTACATTGTGGAAGAAGTTGAAGACAGATTTGAAGTTCAGTTCATCACATCATCCACAGACTGATGGACAGACAGAGGTGGTGAATAGGAGTTTGGGAAATTTACTGAGATGTTTGGTTGGAGATAAGCCAACAGGATGGGATTTGATTTTACCACAGGCAGAATTTGCATACAATAATTCTGTCAATAGGAGCACTGGTAAATCACCATTCCAAATTGTATATGGAAGTAGTCCAAGGAATGCATCTGAATTGAGAAAGATAGATAAAGGAGAAATAAGTAGTGCTGAAGCTGAAGATTTTGCAGAACACTGAAGAACATCCATGAGGAGGTGAGGAAACATATTAACAAGATGAACGCACAGTATAAGGCTAAGGCAGATGAGAAAAGGAGGCATAAAGAATTTCAGGTTGGAGATGAAGTCATGGTTCATTTGCGGAAGGAGCGGTTTCCAGTTGGTACATATAACAAGTTGAAAATGAAGAAGTTTGGACCATGCAGGATATTGAAGAAACATGATTCAGGAAACGCATATGAGGTAGAATTGCCTACTGAGCTAAATATTTCACCAGTGTTTAACATTTCAGATCTGACAGAGTATCATGAAGGAGGTGTTGAAGATGAGATCACAGCAGCACAGTGGAGTATTCCAGCAACTAGTTCAGACACTAAGGAGATTGAAGATATACTGGATAGTCGTGTTGGCAGAAGCACAAGGAACAGGACATATGAAGAATATCTGGTCAAGTGGAAAGGACGACCTGTTGAAGATTCATCATGGCTAACAAAGGAGGAGGTTAACCGTCTTGGTTTTCCTCTACACACCTGAGTCGTGACAGGGTCACTTCTCAAATTACCCCGGGTGTCTGATGCAGGAGCATCCTGGGTGTAAGAGAAATCTTGCATCACCCAAAAATATTTATGTTTTTTTATTCAATAAGGGTTATTTTGTGCAGAGCTGCTATTTATGGAAAGTTACCATTTTTGGTAATTTTTGTATGTGCTCAGAATGATCTGATTTCTTTCTTGGAGGTTCATTGTTGGTCATATAAGTCTGCCAGTAAAGTTTCATTGCCAGATCAAGTGTATATTGGAAGATATTGAAGATTTTCGGTATTGGCAGCAGGGTACAGAAACTTTGAACTCAGTTTTGAAGGCTTTAGAGGCCCCGGATGAGGTCGAAAATTTGGGTGACGGGCGCTTGCGCTGGTCAAGCCTGTAGAGCGCTTCGTGGCGTTTCCGAAATGGGGTTATAGCAGCCGAGCGGGTCAACTGGTGATGACTTATGGTCTTCAGAAGTTGGGGCCACCTGAAATGGCGAAAAATAATTTTCTTCAAAATTTCTGTTCGGGTTTCAAAGGTTATCTTGAGCCGACTATGATGTAAATAAAATGTAAAATAAAATAATTCTAAGTTTGGTCGGCCTTGTTGGCTAAAAAAATTCTGGAACCTTCCCAGGCGGTGGAAATTGCCTATATAAGGAAGGCTGTATTATTGTCTTAGGCAGTTGAGAATAGTTCTGGGTAGTAGATCTGGGTATTGATTCGAGGCTTTGTCCTACAGAATATTGTAAGGGAATGCCCATGTGGCTTTGCATATTGTAATTCTGAAAGTTTGTAATTCCACATTTGTGGAGATAATAAGAAGCCAATTTTCTGTTCTTGCATATTGTTGTTGTTTCTCTATTTCTGTTATATGTTTGTGGTATTAAGGGGAGCACCCTTCATCAAGTGGTATCAGAGCAGGTTTTCTTGAGTGTGTAAACAGATCGCCGACTGTGAGGCAGTTTGCACCAGGACCGTGGTTAGGGTTTCAGTGCGCATCGCGAAAATGCCTCCACGAAGAGAACGTGGCGGAAGAGCTGGTGCTGTGACACCTGAGGTTAGAGAGCTGCAGAGACAAGTGCGAGCATTGCAAGAAGAGATTCGCAGAGGAATGAATCTTAATGTCAGAGATGAAAGCGAGGATGAAGCCGAAGAAGAATATCAAGAGGGAGAAATTGAAATTGTGAACCAGGAGGAAGAAAGACTTTTTCGGGCGATTTCCAAGATTGGGAAAAGACCTAAGATTGAGGTTCCTACATTTTCTGGAAATCTTAACCCAGAGG
>BSBK01015263.1:0-75928 GCA_027943335.1 Chamaecyparis obtusa
TATATATATATATATACATACATATACATATATATATATATATATATATATGTATATGTATGTATATATATATATATATATATATATATATATATATATATATATATGTATGTATGTATGTATGTATGTATGTATGTATGTATATGTATATGTATATGTATATGTATACGTATATGTATATGTATATGTATATGTATATTATATATATATATATATATATATATATATATATATATATATATATATATATATATATATATATATATATATATATATATATTATATATATATATATATATATATATATATTTGTTGGCAATATACGATTAGGAATAACCATGAACAAAATGCACAACTCTAAAAGCATAACTTAAAACAACCTGTGATAAATATAATACCCCAAAAATGGGCTATAGGTTCATTAACCTCCTACATCTTTAATTCAAATGAAATCGACATCGAAGTCCTAACCTAAGGCACATCGGCACATTATCGAATCTTAATTGATTATCCTAAATTTTTCATTGGGGAATATTCCTTATTCCTATTTATCCTAATTATCTTTAATTTAATGATTATATGGCAATAAATCCTATTTATCCTAAAGTTTGATTAATTGAATATTCTGAATATTTAATTAATTAGATTTAATACTACCACTTAATTATTTAATTGGATTTAATTATATTTATTCCTAAATTGTATTATTTCATTTTGACAATAAATCAAAAATCCTATTACTAATTGATTAAATTCTTATTTAATTAATTAATGTTAATTATCAAATTGAATAATATAGTTTTTAATAAAAGTTTGATTTAATAATTGATTAACCCATAAATCAATTGTTATATTTCTAAAATCAATTGAGTTGAGGATAAATCACTTTATTTATTAAATTAATTCATAATTAATTATGCACATCCAAAAAATAGTTAAGATTGAAATCAAAAAATGAATTCAAGTTGTTTTAAAAATAAACTCAACTCTCTTTTGAGTTGAAAGCTAATCTCAACTTCTTATTTAAATCAAAAAACTCATTTGCATGATTTTGTGAGTTAATCTATCTCTAAATTCTTGATAACTTAAAAATCAAACCTAAGTTTATCAAGAGTGATTTATGGCTTTTTCCATGCACCTCCAAAATCTTGGATTTCTATAAATTAAGGCCTCAACTCTTCATTTTGGATCGATCCATGAATTGCATCCTCATGGTGGCAAATTGGTGATCGAAGAATCAATCTTTGTGAATGCATGCTGTTGTGAGATTTTCATTGTTTTTGAGCATTCATATCATTTAGCATATCATTGTTGGATTAATTGCATGTCCTATCAGTTTCTCATATAGAATAGATTCATATTAATTTATTTCATTTTATTGCATAGAAAATCCAAAAATATAGATTAATTTGCATTCATCTCATATCTAGATTTTGCATTCAAATCCTTCGTTTAGGTGTCGTCAAGGTCACTAATCTTGGTCTAATCTGAGAATAACATACTCGCACCTACTAGAAGGTAGTAAATCGTCTGGTTAGATTAGTTTTCATTTCACTATATGATTTTGATTTTTGCTAACCTCAAATATTTTACTAAAGTGTTGTGTCTACAGCTAGGTACAAAATTCACACACATTTCTGGCACCCACCTTAGGGCCCTGAAATGGGTTTCCATTCAATTTATATCAATTTCTATCATCTTCTTGTCATTTTCTATTCCAAGCTATGATTTTTAATTTCTATCCATACAATTTTCATACAAGTTTTGTCAGAAACTCATATCATGTGGTACCCACTATCGTACGAGAGTTGATTTGATCGAGGATCGTATCATCAGAAACATAGTGTCGCTTGGAAGCTCTGTTGTCGTATGAGTTTCTAAATTGTTGTCTGGGAGGTGACCCACTATTGTAGGAGTTTTAGTTCCAGGTTTCAGTTGTTGTTTCACTTTTTCAGCTAGTTTTCCAGATTTGATTTCCAGATTTGGACTGACAACTAACATTAACAATTGAAACTTGTTGTTTCTAATTGATTTCTACTGATTTTGATTGGGAAAAACATGAGAGTTGCTAAAAATAGGTAAAAATATACTAAGCACATTGTGAGGAATTTAGGTAATCTTCTTAGCTGATAACATTTCAATTTGGACTAAAATGAACTCTTGCGTGTCATGCTTGTGTGACCTTTATTGCTTTCATATCACAAATTTCATTTTGGGCTATAAAAATGAACATAGGTTTGTTTTTCAACATCTTTGTTACACATAGTAAATAGGCCCTATGAACACTATTTGTGGTTCTTGAGAGAGTGGGTTTCTAGTGAGACTCTTCTCAATGAAGGAACCCTTGTAGGTAGGGAGGTTACTGAGAGTGTCTCATGTCCTACTAGATTTGTGCGTCTTCATCTTCTGATTGATACATTCTCTCTCTGGAGAGGTTGATAGATCATAAGTGGTTGACATCATAGATGTTTGTGAGATAATATTGGTCTTAGCATGTTAGATTAATCTATCTCCTTTGTTTGGGTTAAAAGTGAAAAGGCTAGAGGACTATGCTCTACTCCCTTTTTGGGTAGTATCATAAACTTAGATCCTTGAATTTGGAACCAGTCTCCATGTGGTATCTTTTGTGAGTCACCTTTAGAGAGGGTTAACCATAGTGGACATTCTCTTAATTAGGTCAACCACATTGACGGAACCTCAAGCGGTAATAGCCATTTTCACCGTGATAGCAGTAGCCGCTATATAAATGTCCTTGTGGAGGAAATCTTCACAGGTGTGGTCTCTTGTTGGGTTGTCAGATCTCCCTAGTAGCTCCTGATTGATTAATTTCTCAAACCGTGTCAAAACCCTAGTGCACCTAGATTGGAGTTCACCCTCTTGAGATCACAAAAGTTGTAGAGTCAGACCATTACTACAAACCCTAGTGAGGCCAAATTTTCATTTTCTAGGAATATGTGCGTTATTGCAAAACTTTTTGGAACATACATTATTAGCACTCCTAGGGATTAGCGCATTCAGTCACTTGGTTGTTCATGCATAAGGTTTCTTTGTCCCCTATTCATTATTTTCAGACAAGCTTGAAATCACTTGCTTGCTATTTTGTGTGCCTATTTATCTATCTGGTTACTAAGATGAATCAAATCCGGTAGAATCTTCAAATCTGGATAGATAATTTTGTAAACAATTTACAATTGAAAACCTGAGAATTGCAAAATCTAATGTCAAACACCTTTTTGGAGTCAAAATTCATCTTTTAAAGTTAGAAAGTTGTACAACTTTTGGCTATTGTCATTTAAGAACCCCCAAATTATCATATGGTAGCTGGTATATTGTCGTATGAGTTTTGCTGCCAGTCAATTCAAAAAAGTCAAAAAACCTGCTATCAACTATCATGCGAGTTTTGCAATAGTCATACAAGTTTGTCAATTGTCATTTCATAGCCTACCCACTGCTGTACGAGCCTGCAGAAAGTTGTTTGAGAAATTTTGAGAAATTGCCAGAAAGTTGTCAGAACTGTCAGAGACCCAGCTTTTCCAGCCTATTTCTAGAGTCTATCAAGAAAATCACTGTGTCAGGAATAGAGCAAAAACTATTGAGAATCTAATCATTTTCCTAAAGTGGCTTGTTGAATCTGATTTAGTCTTCTGTTTAATTTATTTGAGTCTTTTTCATCTTCTGTCAAAACCTTGTCATAACTATCAATCTTCAATCCATCTTCAAAATGGCTAAGTGTTGTGAACTCATGTCCGCTATCTTTTGGGAATCTACCCATACATATAGGGCATAATATCCTTCAATTACGTCCAATCTTATCCTTAATCAATCAAACCTTGACAAGGTTGCATCATTTGATCTTCTTGAATAAGATCTTTCTTTAGTTATCTTCATCGTATTCTTTTGCTTCACCCAAGGTTAATGGTGGAAACTAGACCTTCCTCTCACAAGAAATTAGGGGAAACATCTCATACCTTACCTTTGACTCATATCCAGGGTCTAACTCTTGAACAACTATATAATTCTAGTCTTTATGAAGAGGATGGTCTTGGAAACTTTTGATTAAAAACTTGTTACATACCCCCTCCATCAACTCATGGAGGTAATCAACAAACTCCTCCTTGATCTATCTCAGGTAGCCCTAAAACTCCTAACATGTCTCAAGAAAGGAAAAACCATGGCTCTCAAAGAGCTCAATCTCAACATGGTGCAGATCAGGAACCCACACCTGAAGAAATTGCTCGGTATCAAAATGATGATGACTTCAAAAGAATGATGAAGCATTTCTTGAAAGAAGATAGAGAAACATACTTTTTACAATTAGCTCATCAAGGAGATAAACTTCCTCCCAATTTTAATGTGGAAGATATCATTACACATGCAGAAGAAACTCCTATTTTAGCTATGATGAAACAAATGCATGCCATGCAAGTAAAACTTAACAAAATGGAAAAAAAAAAAACCTAAGGAGTTCTCCATGGAGGCACTATGTCCTTTTCCATTCGATAAAGACTTGTATATGCCACCATTCCCTAATAGGGTGGAAATGTCAAAATATGATAAGTATGATGGAAACCCTAATCGTCAAGATCATGTCAAAGAATTCTATTCTCAATCTATGGAGTTCATGCATGAACCGACCTATCTGATGCATCTTTTCCCTCGATCTCTGGGAGGGGTAGCCATTCATTGGTTCTCTAGGATGCCACCTACAATCAAAACATTTGAGGAGTTGATCAAATTTTTCTATCAGCAATACTCCTACAACATCCAACATCCAGTCACCATGATTGATATCTGCAATTTCAAACAATGTCCAGGAGAACCATTGCTGACATTTCTCAAAAGATGGAGAAAGAAATTCTCTCTATATGCTAGGCCTATTCCAGAAATTGAGAAGCTCAAAATCTTCATCAAAAATCTTGTTCCAGAAATCAACTACCCTTTACAAATACAAAATAATAAATCTTTTGACAAGATGGTAGATAATGCAATCAAAATTGAAAAAGTACTTGTGAAAAAAGGAGATGTCACACTTCAAAAGGACAAGTATGAATCTAGCTCTAAGGATAAGAACAAAAATTGGAACAAGAATAAGGGCATCATCATAGATGACATTATTGATAATCTACATGCCCCATCTAAGGCACCTGCTTTCAATCTAACCATTTGTACTCAAGCCATCAAAGCTTTAGAAGAAAAGATGTCTGAATCATCTCAAAAGAAGCCAAAATACAAATCTTGGTCCACTGATAATAAATGAAAGTTCACTCCTCTTGGAGAATATTTGGAATCAGCTATGATAACTCTACTAGCTAATAACATCATCTCTTTACCTGAGATCCGACAACCTAATCCTGATCCTAAGCCGAAATGGTGGAGAGAGAATGAATTCTATGATTTCCATCAAGGTAAAGGTCACAAAAGTAATAATTGCTTGTGCTTGAAGCATACCATTCAAGACAAGATTGATAATGGAGAAATCATGGTTGATAATCCTAAAAGCAATAATTATCACATAGCATTCACCAAATCATTTCCAAAGCATAGCCCAGGAGATTCATCTTCTCAGCCTAATGTGGGTGCTAAGGTAAATTATGCCTATCCTAGAAATAATACTGTTATCAATATGGTTGAACCAAGCCTATCTGAGCATTGCAATGTCATCACAATTGTAAGAAGAGATAGAGAAAATTAATCATCTAGCACAGTTACTTGATCACAAGCTCAGGCACACCTACAAGGACAAATCCTATATCAATCAAATGTCCCTAAGGTTCCTTTCAATCTGTCTTCCACTTCTAAACAGAGGGAAACATCTAAATCTTCAAATCCTAAGGATATAAGGCCTACTTCGTATAGTATCATTCAAGAACTCCAACATACTAATGCTAAAATCTCCATGTTTGAGTTGCTGCGGATATCTCAAGCTCATAGAGCCATTCTAGGACTACAGGGGATAAACTGATAGCTAAGATGGGATATAAAGGAAAAGGACCTCTAGGACTACAGGGTAAAGGTCTTCTGTCACCTCTTGAACATTGTGGTCAAGCCAACAAGAATACAATAGGTCTAGGATACACAAAGAAGCCTTTATGTCTTAGCAAGAACTCCCCACATGTTCTAGAACAAATTAAGCCTTCCATAGAAAATCAACTAAAGAAGGAAATAACTGAACAATTTGATAGTGATGATTCAGACACCATTGATGAGCTCATTCCTTATGAGCATTTTCCTAAAGAAATAAAAGACCTCCTTGATGCTGAAGATGATCTAATAAAAAGAATTAATGTAGTAGAAACAAAAGAACCTACTATAGAGCAAGAGATAGTTGCAACACAAGAACCAACTAATCTCGAAGGCAATAAAATAGAAAAAGAGGAAAGTGGTAGTTATTCTAAGATAGATTCTCATGAGTATGAATTCAAATCAGAATATGAGGGTAACCCTTCTTGGGGTACTCATGTTCTTAGATTTCCTAGAGGCATAGATGAAGAATCTAATGACTATGAATGGGGAGCCATTCCAGAAGAAGATGAGCTTATTACGAAGAAACATGTTGATATTATTCACCAACATGCACCTAAACCCAACATAAGTCTAGAGAGAAATGATGAACTTATCGAGTCTGATCCACTGATGGATGAAGTGGACAATCATAATGACATTGAGCCTATTCATGAATTGAATGTCTTAAGTTGTAATATCACCTTTGAACTCGAGTGTCAGGTTAGGACCGATGATGATAGATCCATATCCATAAACACTCTTTCCCAATCTTTCACCACTTTGACTATCCAACATCCTAAACTTCTTGATCAAACCTCCACAAACCCGAGCCATGGTATTTATACCTTCCCAAATGACTACGCCCTTGCTTGCTACCTCAATGCAGTTGAGCCTACGAGGACTTCCATCAGTGAACTGAGCGTTAACATGACATAGTCAGACATCAAGTAGCTTAGTCAGAAAAATAAGAATAAGAATAAAAAGAAAAGGAGTTCTAAGGGTGAAAAGCACTTTGTGGTAGTCTCAGAACCTACAAAAGTAAAAATAAAAGATGTATCTGAAGGTGAAAAACTCTCTGAGTTGCCTAAGGATGAGATATTTGATGTCCTTCCAAGTCATTTACAGGATAGATCTCTAGTTCTAATTGAGCCCACTCAATCTATCAATTTGGGAACAATAGAAGAATCATAGTTGATCCATGTAACACAATCTTTATCAAATGAAGAGAAGCAAATTTTTACAACCTTCCTCATAGAGAAGAAGATAAACTTTGCATGGAAATATTCAGATATGCCAAGGTTGGATCTTGATCTTATAATGCACCATTTATCTATAGCTCCAAACGTTAAATCTGTTATGCAAAAATTGAGGAAGATGCATCCTCATGTTGCACTCTTGGTAAAAGATGAATTAGAGAAACTACTAAAAGCCAGATTCATCCGAGTTATTGATTATGTAGAATGGATCTCTAATATTGTACCTGTTTCAAAACCAAATTAATCAATCAGAGTGTGGACAGACTTTAGAGATGTAAATAGAGCATGCCCTAAGGATGATTTTCCACTACCTAACATTGATATGATAGTGGACATGACTATGGGCTTTGAGATGTATTCTTTAATGGATGGTTTTTCTAGACATAATAAAATAAAAATTGCTCCAGAGGATCAAGAGAAAACTGCTTTCACATGTGCATAGGGCACCTTCTATTGGAATGTCATGCCATTTGGGCTTAAGAATGCCGGTGCTACATACCAGAGAGCTATGACTTGTATTTTTCATGACATGATGCATAGGACTATGGAGGATTATGTTGATGATACTTTAGCAAAATCTATGATTAGAACTGAACATCTAAATGACTTGAGCAAGATACTAGATAGAATGGAAAAATTTAGTCTTAGATTAAATCCTAAGAAGTGTGCTTTTCGTGTCACTTCTGGAAAGCTCTTAGGATACATTGTTTCAAAGAAGGGCATTGAAGTTGATCCATTTAAAGTAAAGGCTATCATGGAGATGAAACCTCCCAAAAACATTAGTCAAATGAGGACATTGCAAGGAAGAGTTCAATCTATCAGATGCTTCATATCTCAGCTAGTAGACATATCATAGCCTTTTACAAACACATTCCATAAAGGTGTGACCTTTGCATGGAATGAAGAATGTGAGAACAACTTTAACCATATCAAGAAATATCTATCAAATCCTCCTATCTCGATGCCTCCCATTCCAGGGAAGCCTTTGATCTTATATGTCTCTACTATAGATACATCACTAGGGGCATTGCTTGCACAACATGATGAGAACAAAAAGGAAAGAGCTATATACTATATCAGTAGGAAATTGGTAGCATACAAAAGGAATTATTCTATGACTACGAAGGCTTGTCTAGCTATGATCTTTGCATCACAGAAACTGAGACATTATATGTTGGTGCATACCACACATTTGGTAGCTAAGATTGATCCACTAAAGTACCTACTAAGCAACGCTGCCCTCACAGGTAGATTAGCTAAATGGATCATGTTCTTAAGTGAATTTGACATTGAATATGTAGAAAGAAAAGCTATAAAAGGCCAGGTCATTACTGATCAATTAGCAGATGCACCTATGATTAATGATACACCAATGCAAATGGAATTTCTAGATTCCTCTATCATGACTCTTTCTTCTAGAGAATGGAAATTGTTCTTTGATGGCTCCTATACAATATTAAAGTTTAGATTAAAGCATTCAGATTAAAGTTCCCTTGCACAAACAATATTGCAAAATATGAAGCCCTTATTAATGGCATGGAACTAGCAATTGAGTGGAGAGTAACAGAGATACACATTGATGGAGACTCTCAACTTGTTATCCATCAAGTCAATGATGTGTACCAGACTAAAGATGAAAAGCTTATTCCATACAAAAGAATGATAGATGATTTAAAGAAGTATTTCATATCTATCACATTTGAGAAAATACCTAGAATAGAGAATAAGGCTACCGATGCAATGGCAATGCTATCTACTTTATTACAACTACCTAAACATGAGCTACACTATGAGTTTCTAGTGGAAGCACTATCTTATCTTGCATATGATTCCCCTGAAACCTGCATGATCTGCACTGTTGTTGGTCATGATTCATCCAAATATAAAAACCTATTCTCATATCTCAAAGACCAAACCATTCCTGATATCTTCAACCACCATGAAAAGAGATACCTTATCTGTAATGCCTCCTGATATGTCATCATTGGTCACAATCTATACAAATGAGGTCTAGATGGTACACTACTTAGATGTTTAGAATGGGAAGAGTCTCAACATGTGTTAGAGGAATTCTATGATGGTATTTGTGGGTCACACTAGAACGGTTTAACACTAGGTCAAAAACTTATTAGAGCTGGGTAATATTGGTTGAAAAATGGAGAAAGGGTCTATCAAGTTTGCTAAGAACTATCAAAAGTGCCAAGTACATGGTAATTTAATTCATGCTACAAGGAGAGATCTAATTCCCTTTACTACACAATGGCCTTTTCATCAATGGGCCTTTGATCTTATAGGAGCTATGCATCCTCATTCTTCTAATGGACATACCCATATAATCACAGTTACATATTATTTTAGAAAATGGGTAGAAGCATTCCCTTTGACACAAGCAACTGGAAAACAAATATCTATGTTCATCTTGAACTATATCATATGTAGATATGGGATACCTCATTCCATAATCATAGATAATGGTGGACAATTCAAGAACAAAGATCTAGATGATTTATGTGCTAAATTCAAGATTACCCAACATTGGTCATCTATCTACTATCCTAGAGGGAATGAACAAGTAGATGCTTCTAACAAGAATCTATTGAAAATCTTACACCGTACAGTTAATAAAATAGGAAGAGACTAGCATCTCATGATCAATCCAACTCTTTGGTCCTACAGAACAAGTATCAGAATGCCTATTGGGGCTACACCTTTCGCTTTAGTTTATGGGTCTGAAGTAGTACTGCCTATTGAGGTTGAAATCCCATCACTAAGAATTAGAATGCATGGTCTAGTAACTAATCATGTGACTACAGAGTGTCTAGGTTGCAAGAACTTGAACTACTAGATGAGTGTAGACAAGTAGTGTATGATCATCTCAAAGTGTATTAGAAAATAATGTCTAGAGGCTACAACAAGAAAGTCAAACACAGAGAATTTTAGGTTGGTGATCTAGTCTTGAGAGAGAATCCTAAAAATCAATCACATCGAGAATGCAAGGGGAAGTTTGAACCCAACTAGCTGGGTCCCTTTGTAATCACTACTACTTTTGGCTCTTGTGCCTATCAACTCTCAATGACTAAAGGAGAACAGCTCCAAGAACCAATCAACATTCTCCATCTAAAGAAATTCTATGCCTAAGGCATTTAATCTATGGTAAAATGTCCTTAAAAAAATCTTAAAAATTGGAAAAAGTCCTGAAAAAATGAACATCTTGGTGAAAACCTAGCAATAAGCACCTTGATGATTCACAACAAAAGTAAAAAATATCAAAAGTACAAAAAAATTGGGAAAAATAAAAATACAAAAAAATGAGAAAAAGAAAAAGTGCCTTGGTGAAAACCTAGAAATAGGAGCCTTGGTAGCAAAAATAGAATCTCTGCCAAGATGGTGAATGATGGAATATGGAAGAAGTGACTGAGAGGGGGGGGGGTGAATCAGTCAACCATAAAAACACTTCACAATTAATTCTTTGCAGATCCTTTAAGATATTTTAACAATGTTGTCTTTTTAGCACTCGGTAAATAGATTTCAGTAACTTTGAAGATGCAGAAAGTATTAGCAATATTATCTTTAGATATTCATCAGTGCATGTAAATGATTGAGGAAGCAATTAAGAACACAAGAGACACAAGATTTAACGTGGAAACCCAATATGAGAAAAACCACCAATGTATCTAGATACTGATTTTCACTTTTCTGAAGTGATGCCCGGTTAGAAGCCAACCCGGTAAAAGGTTACAAAACACACTGTTAGGTGTGACCTTGTTAGAGGATTTAAAACACCCAGCTAGGAGTGGCCTGGTAAGAGGTCTTGAAAACAATTCAATGGAATTGTCACCTTGTTAGAGGATTTATATTATGGCTGTTAAACCAACTCGGTTAAGAGATTTGAATTCACTGTTACAATGATAAGAAGGTAACAATGAAAAAAGTGACCTGTATAATAATGCAACTGTCTTGCTGATTACAGATCTCTGTTCTGCATAAGTCTGATCTTCTTTGATCGAATAAATCTCTGCTGCTCCTCAAGGATATCTGAACATCCTTCACAAACTCGCATACATCTTTCCTTCTTTTCTTCTGTAAATCTTCTGCTGTGTTATTTTACTTTTCACAATTGACCTTTTATTTATATGATTTTGGATTAGTCAAATCATCATTATTTAGTATAACAGTCGGCTGAATTAAGTAAACTCTATTTGCAAAAATCCTTCAAGGGCCGACAGTGCTCGGTGACCATATCTCTTATAATTTTTCGGAGACCGAGGGAACTCGGTAAACACCAACAATCCTTCACCTTTGATAACCGACTGAACTCGGTAAATACTAACTTTCCTCGACAACCGAGTGAACTCGGTAAGTACTAAACTTTCTTCGGCAACCGAGTGAACTCGGTAAACACTAGACTTTCTTCGGCAACCGAGTGAACTCGGTAAGTACTAGACTTTCTTCGGCAACCGAGTGAACTCGGTAAACACTAGACTTTCTTCGGCAACCGAGTGAACTCGGTAAGTACTAGACTTTCTTCGGCAACCGAGTGAACTCGGTAAACACTAGACTTTCTGTCTGGCAGACCGACTGAGCTCGGTAGAAGCAGATTGCTGCGAACTATGACATAGTGTGACATCAAAGACAATACATAATTGAGTAGCAATTTCCTTCAGACAATTGTTTCCAACAATCTCCCTCTTTGGCATTGATGGCAACACAATATGTCATAGCATAAGAAATTTGAAAGAGTTAGCTCGGTTTGGATTCAAATCTCCCTCTGTCAGCAAACTTCCTGTAACCTGAAAATTCTTCCTTCTGACTATTGAAAATTTCTTGAAAGCAATAGTAAAGAGCAATAGTAAAGACATAGAAAACACTCCCTCTTTGACAACACATGCCAAAGACAATTCACATATTACCGGTGAAAATTAATGTACCTCAAGTACTGATTCATATGCAATGAGTCCTTATGCTGCATCAACAGGTTGATTTTCAATCATGTTCTGGTTGATGCATCACTAAAAATGTATTTAGTGAGCCTCGGATAGGGGAAGGACCCCTAACTTACCTCTTAGATACATAAATGCATCCTTAGGTAATGGTTTGGTAAAAATGTCTGCAATCTGTTCTTTTGTATGAATATATTCTAATCTGATTTCCTTGTCCTGCACCAATTCTCTGACAAAGTGATATTTAATAGCAATGTGCTTGGTTTTGGAATGCATCACTGGATTCTTAGAAATGTTTATTGCACTGGTATTGTCACAAAATATAACAACTGGTTCTTTGATTTCAACCTTCATACCTTCTAATAGCTGTTTAAACCAAACAATATTTGAACAGTTTACTGCAGCAGCAACATATTCTGCTTCGGCTGTGGATTGAGATGTACAATTCTGCTTTTTACTAGTCCAGGATACCAGTCTTTTTCCAAGAAAAAATGCTCCACCACTTGTGCTTTTTCTGTCATCAATGTTTCCTGCCCAATCAGCATCAGTAAACACTTTCAAGTCTAGATTGCCTCCAAATTTATACCACAAACCATACTCTTCAGTTCCTCTTAAGTATCTTAAGATTCTTTTGATTTCCATCATGTGATTTTCCTTAGGTTTTGTTGAGAATCTAGCTACTATACCGACTGCTAAGGCAATATCAGGTCTTGTATGTACTACATATTGCAATTTTCCAATCATAGATCGGTATAGGGTCTGATCAACTTCTTTTGAATCATCATTTTTGGTAAGTTTCAGTCCAGTACACATGGGTGTACCAACTGGTTTTGAATCTTCCATTCGAAACTTCTTAAGTATCTCCTTAATGTATTTGGATTGAGTAATGTATATACCATTCTTGCTTTGCTGAATTTGAAGACCAACAAAGAATTTTATTAAACCAGACATAGACATTTCAAATTCTCTGTTCATTTGTTCTGAAAATTCTTTGCACTGATCCTCATTCCCTGTAAATATAGTATCATCCACAAATATTTCTGCCAGTACAATTTTGTCATTCGGTCCTTCTTTAATATACAGATTGCTGTTATCATTAGCTCTTTTGAAATTAATCTGGATCAAATAGTTATGGAGTCTTTCATACCATGCTCTAGGAGCTTGTTTTAAACCATACAATGCTTTGTGTAACCTGCAGACCATGTCCCTTTTGTCTGGATCAACAAAACCTTCAGGTTGTTCAATGTAGACTTCTTCATCAAGAATTCCATTGAGAAATGCAGATTTTATATCCATCTGATATACCTTAAATCCTTTGTGTGCTGCATAAGCAAGTAGAGTTCTTACACCTTCTAATCTTGCAATAGGAGCAAAAGTTTCTCCATAATCTATACCTTCTTCTTGAGAATAACCTTTACATACCAGTCTAGCTTTGTTTCTAGATACTTGACCATCTTCATTCAGTTTAATTCTGAATACCCATTTTGTTCCAATTACATTCTTATCTTTAGGTCTAGGTACAAGAGTCCAAGTTTTGTTCTTTTGTATTTGTTCTAATTCTTCATTCATTGCTTCAATCCAACTTTCATTCTCTAATGCATCTTTGATATTTCTAGGTTCAAAATCAGTAAGTAGACATGTACCTTTTAGCTTGCTTCTTGTCATAGTGCCATCTGATTTGTTTCCAATGATTTGATCTGGTGTATGATGTCTTCTGACATATTTGGCTAGTATAGGTTCCTTGCCTTTTGAATGATTCATGCTGTTGTCTTCTAGGATCTCTTCTTCAGGTTGCTCGGGCTCGGTAGATATTTGCTCGGTAACTTCAGGCTGAGACTCGGTCTGAATTTCTTCCTGTGACTCGGTTTGAACTTCTTCCTGTGACTCAGTAACTATGCTTGGCTCTGTAGATATAGCTTCCTTGTTGATAGTTGTGTCTGTCAATGTTTCAGGTTCAATGTAAATGAATCTTCTGTAGTTCTCAGGTTCCCTTTTTCTTTCTTCCTCAGTCTTTTCTGCAAACTCATCAAATTTCACATGTATACTTTCTATGACTTTGTGAGTAGATAAGTTCAGACATTTGTATGCCTTGCTTTTGCTAGAATATCCTAGGAATATTCCTTCATCACTTTTTACATCAAATTTATTTCTTCTGGATTCTTTTAAGATATAACACTTGCTACCAAATATTTTCATATAACTTACATTAGGTTTATAGCCATACCATAATTCATAGGGAGTTTTGAATGTGTCTTTCTTCAATTGTACTCGTTTCAAGGTATGAACTGCAGTGCTGATAGCTTCCTTCCAGTACTTTATAGCAATGTTCTTTTCTATCATTAGAGTCCTTGCACAATCCATAATAGATCTGTTTCTTCTTTCTGCTATTCCATTCTGCTCAGGAGTTCTAGGAGCTGATACCTGCCTTTTGATTCCTCTTTCAATGCAGAAGTTGTTAAAATCATGGGAGATGAATTCACCACCTTTGTCTGATCTTAAGCATTTCAATCTTTTCCTCGTTTCTTTTTCTACTCTTGCTAAGTACCATTTGAACTTTTCAAATGCCTCTGATTTTTCTCTTAAATACATAACAGTCATCATTCTAGAATAATCATCAACGAAAAGAATAAAGAATTTATCTCCAGTATAGCTTTGTATTCGAATAGGTCCACATAAATTAGTATGCACAATTTCCAAAATTTCTTTAGACTGATAGTTCTTACTTTTGAAACTTGTTTTACTCATTTTGCCAATCTGACAATTCTTACATAGACCAGTGTCAGGTTTCTTCAAAGTAGGAATGCCTCTAACCTTCTTGAATTTGCTTATTTTTATCATGTTATCAAAATTCACATGACATAACCTTTTGTGCCATAGCCAACTTTCTTCTATTTGAGCAATAAGGCATGAATATTCATTGAGATCAAGATAAAATAAGTTACCTTTTGTTTGTTTGCCTGATCCAATGAGTTTTCCTTTTCCATCCAGCAGTCTTGCTTGACCATTCATGAATTCAACCTTGAAACTAGTGTTGATTAGCTGTGCTACACTTAGAAGATTATGTTTTAGTCCTTCAACCTAGTAAGCATTATCACATATGAGTTCTTTGGTTAATGAGATTCTTCCTTTTCCTTTTATACAACAAGGTTCATTGTTTCCAAATCTTACATTACCATTATCACAGTCTTCTAGATATTCAAATTTTGTCTTGTCACCAGTCATGTGGTGTGAACATCCGCTGTCTATTATCCATATATCATCTTTGCTTATATGAGAAATAAGTGCTATCTTATCTTCATCATCATCAGATTCATCTTTTATAGCAATAAAGACAATTTCTTCTTCACTATCATCAGAATCTTTAGCCATAAAACATGATTTCTTACCTTTATCCTTGTATGATTTGAAATTCTTTTTGCCATAGTACTTGTGACTTCTCTTTTCTTCTTTGACTTGCTTGTTTGGGCACCTAGCTGTAATATGTCCAATTTCTTCGCATGAAAAATAGATTAAAGGAGTTTTACCTTTATACTTACCTTTCCCTCTAGAGTACTTCTTTGCAAGTAATGCTTCTACAATTTCAAGATCACTATCAGAACTTTCTTCTGATTCCTCTTCACTGTCTGTCTGAACTTCTTTAATTTTCTTGTTCTTCTTTAGTGAAACCTTGGCCTCAAATGCTGATTCAATATTTTTGGAACTAGGAACATAGTTATCATAGTTGTCTAATTCAAAAGCTGTCAATCTTCCAACTAAAGCATCCAAAGTTATACTGTGGTTTGCTTCACATCTTCTTTCTTGAATAGCTGATACTCTTATTGCATAGATAGGGAGTAGTGTTCTAAGTACCTTACTTATAACAGTCTCATCTGAGATTGTTCCTCTAGAAGCTCTGATTGCACTTACACTTTCTTTGATTCTTTCAACATATTTTGCAATGTTTTCATCTTCCTTCATATTCATCTTGTCAAACTGTCCTCTTAGGCTTTCTGCTTTGGCTCTCTTCACATTTGCATCACCACCATATATTTTCTTCAGTGCCACCCACATTTCATATGTAGTAGTGCAGTCTTTAATATCATCAAATTCTTCATAGCTGAGAGCAGATGCAATGTCTATCATCATGGTGTTGTGAGTCTTTTTATCTGCAATGTCTTCAACAGTTAATGCGCCATTAGGAATTGTATACTCTTCATCAATGTATTTACATCCTGAATCACCAATGGAAGCCAGATGAAGTTGCATGAGACCTTGCCATGCTGAAAAGTTATCTCTGTTAAGCTTTGGAATTTCCCTCTTGTAAGACATCCTGATCTTTAGCTTTAGGTCTTTGAAACCCTTCCTGCAAGCACCAAAAGCTCTGATACCAATTGATGGAATATGGATGAAGTGACTGAGAGGGGGGGGGGTGAATCAGTCAACCATAAAAACACTTCACAATTAATTCTTTGCAGATCCTTTAAGATATTTTAACAATGTTGTCTGTTTTAGCACTCGGTAAATAGATTTCAGTAACTTTGAAGATGCAGAAAGTATTAGCAATATTATCTTTAGATATTCATCAGTGCATGTAAATGATTGAGGAAGCAATTAAGAACACAAGAGACACAAGATTTAACGTGGAAACCCAATATGGGAAAAACCACCAATGTATCTAGATACTGATTTTCACTTTTCTGAAGTGATGCCCGGTTAGAAGCCAACCCGGTAAAAGGTTACAAAACACACTGTTAGGTGTGACCTTGTTAGAGGATTTAAAACACCCAGCTAGGAGTGGCCTGGTAAGAGGTCTTGAAAATAATTCAATGGAATTGTCACCTTGTTAGAGGATTTATATTATGGCTGTTAAACCAACTCGGTTAAGAGATTTGAATTCACTATTACAATGATAAGAAGGTAACAATGAAAAAAGTGACCTGTATAATAATGCAACTGTCTTGCTGATTACAGATCTCTGTTCTGCATAAGTCTGATCTTCTCTGATCAAATAAATCTCTGCTGCTCCTCAAGGATATCTGAACATCCTTCACAAACTCGCATATATCTTTCCTTCTTTTCTTCTATAAATCTTTTGCTGTGTTATTTTACTTTTCACAATTGACCTTTTATTTATATGATTTTGGATTAGTCAAATCGTCATTATTTAGTATAACAGTCGGCTGAATTAAGTAAACTCTATTTGCAAAAATCCTTCAAGGGCCGACAATGCTCGGTGACCATATCTCTTATAATTTTTCAGAGACCGAGGGAACTCGGTAAACACCAACAATCCTTCACCTTTGATAACCGACTGAACTTGGTAAATACTAACTTTCCTCGACAACCGAGTGAACTCGGTAAGTACTAAACTTTCTTCGGCAACCGAGTGAACTCGGTAAACACTAGACTTTCTTCGGCAACCGAGTGAACTCGGTAAGTACTAGACTTTCTTCGGCAACCGAGTGAACTCGGTAAACACTAGACTTTCTTCGGCAACCGAGTGAACTCGGTAAGTACTAGACTTTCTTCGGCAACCGAGTGAACTCGGTAAACACTAGACTTTCTGTCTGGCAGACTAACTGAGCTCGGTAGAAGCAGATTGCTGCGAACTATGACATAGTGTGACATCAAAGACAATACATAATTGAGTAGCAATTTCCTTCAGACAATTGTTTCCAACAGGTGAAAACATAGCAAACCGGTGCCACTTGTTTCAAAATGCTTCATCTATCAGCACAATCTTGGTCTTTCCCAACTTTCAGTTTTGCTTTAGTTTGTACATATTTCCCAGTTTGTTTCTGCATTCCTATTTTCAATAAGTCAATTTGTACACCAATCAGCTAAAGCGTTTGTATCCTATCAATGTTCAAACTTGCAGGCAATCAAAGTCATATCCTATGGCCTCCAATGTATCTTAGACATATCATATCCAGTCAGAGTGCTTTGAAGCTTCATCTGATTTAGTCAGTCAGTCTTGTCTCCAGAAAGGATTTTGCATCTACAACAACGCAATCAAACATCAACACAAAATTGAAAACAATCTGTGCTTTACATGCTTTTATCTCCTTGTATGCTTACTGATTCACATTGAGATTTTTGCATATTATGTTCCCTCAAGCTCTTCGATGATGTCCTCTATAAGATTTAGAGAGTGATGACTGGGGTCATAATATTTTTTTTGTCTTTTGCTTTTATGTGAAAATATAACAACTTTGGAAATTTTGGATTGAAATGGTTTCCAACTGTAAGAGCATCTATCTCGAATTGGAAGGCCATATGTACCTCGACCATTGATACCCAAAAAATTCAAGGAAGTTTGATCTAACTATTTTCTTTTTTGAGTGAGTTCTTCCTCCTATTGTGAAATGTGATCTTACCTAAGGATGTGAATAATAAAGGGTCACTATGGGTAATTCACATTGGATTTAGAATGATCTCTTGACTGTTTGATGTGTTTGTAATGCAAGGCGTATTCTAGTCATCACGATGTCTATATTTTGATTCTTATACAAATTGCTATATCAAAATGGACATGATATTCAGGTCATCCTGGCATTTGTGCCTTAGTGCTTATATCTAATCCGACATTCCGAAAATAAAATCAATATTCATATATCCATGGTTTCCTAATCAGTGGGTGTTGTATTGATTCCTGCGCATACAAATCGATATTCATATGCCTATGGTTTCATAACTAGTGGGCATTGTATTGATTTATCTAGTTACCTAAAAATTCAATATTAAATCGACCGACACATGATCAGTGACTAGGTCCTACGTTTGCATCTCATTCTACATTTCATTTTGCAGTTTGCATGATCTCACAAATTGCTTGAACAATTCAACGATTCTTCAAACACCAAAAATGATAAACATGAATACATGAGTTGAATCTTACACGAAGGTCCATCCAATGAAATAGCAAGTAGCATCCTTTTTGGGATCAAAATCAAAATTTGAGATCATTTACTATGTCAAAATTGTGATTTAAAATTTTCAGACCGAGGACGGTCTACTGCTTGCATAATCAACCTTCAATCATTATAGAAATCCAATATTCAACTTAACTACTTATCTTACCTCAAACTATCAAAATTTCAACTTGGTCAACCATGGTCAACTCATGGTCAAACCTCATCAAACTTGGTCTTCTAGACCTCCAAACAATGTAGAATGTGTTCTTGAACGTGTTTAACCACTTCTTAAATCAATTAACATGCTTCTGAATTATTCAATGCTGACTTTTCTTGTCAGATTTCAATTTTTATCTTGAAGGGGGCATGGTATTACACATCATTCGAAGTTTTTAATCTAAATTTGAAATCATATCTTTCCTCAGTAATGAAGACAAAAACCACGTCTAGTTGCTGATTCATCAAAAAGACCTCATCGCTTGGGGAAAATCAATCATCGCTTGGGGCATATCAAATTCATCGAGATCCATATCAATTTGGTATTCTTTTAATCTTGTAAACTATATCAGTTTTTCATAACCATTGGTTCATTAGTGTTATTTCCTTGGTTTTTAGTAACTGAAAGGTTCAGATGTGATACCAATGTGATTCTTATCAACAATTGGGTCTGGAATCAGTCACTCACTTTTTTGCAATCATAAGGTTCAGAATCAGGCATTTTGACACTTCTTCGCAATCATCACTTCATTACTATTATAGTTAACATTATCTTTGGTCATTCAGGACCTATTATCTTCATATCAATTTCAATTAGTTTCTGCTTCATATCAATTCCAATTTCAAACATTAGTTTCAACATCATACACTGACTATCTTTGAACCACTACGCTTCACACAACAATTCAAAGAGGGGCAAAATGTAATACCCCAAAAATGGGCTATAGGTTCATTAACCTCCTACATCTTTAATTCAAACAAAATCAACATCGAAGTCCTAACCTAAGGCACATCGACACATTATCAAATCTTAATTGATTATCCTAAATTCTGCATTGGAGAATATTCCTTATTCCTATTTATCCTAATTATCTCTAATTTAATGATTATTTGGCAATAAATCCTATTTATCCTAAAGTTTGATTAATTGAATATTCTGAATATTTAATTAATTAGATTTAATACTGCCACTTAATTATTTAATTGGATTTAATTATATTTATTCCTAAATTGTATTATTTCATTTTGATAATAAATAAAAAATCCTATGACTAATTGATTAAATTCTTATTTAATTAATTAATGTCAATTGTCAAATTTAATAATATAGTTTTTGAATAAAAGTTTGATTTAGTAATTGATTAACCCATAAATCAATTGTTATATTTTTAAAATCAGTTGAGTTGAGGATAAATCACTTTATTTATTAAATTAATTCATAATTAATTATGCACATCCAAAAAATAGTTAAGCTTTAAATTAGAAAATGAATTCATGTTGTTTTAAAAATAAACTCAACTCTCTTTTGAGTTGAAAGCTGATCTCAACTTCCGATTTAAATCAAAAAGCTAATTTGCATGATTTTGTGAGTTAATCTATTTCTAAATTCTTGATAACTTAAAAATCAAACCTGAGTTTAACAAGAGTAATTTATGGCTTTTTCCATGCACCTCCAAAATCTGGATTTCTATAAATTAAGGCCTCAGCTCTTCATTTTGGATCGATCCATGAATTGTATCCTCACGTTGGCGAATTGGTGATCGAAGAATCAATCTTTGCGAATCCAAGTTGTTGTGATATTTTCATTATTTTTGAGCATTCATATCATTTAGCATATCATTATTAGATTAATTGCATGTCATATCAGTTTCTCATATAGAATAGATTCATATCAATTTATTTCATCTTATTGCATAGAAAATCCAAAAATATAGATTGATTTGCATTCATCAAATATCTAGATTTTGCATTCAAATCCTTCGTTTAGGTGTCTTCAAGGTCATTGATCTCGGTCCAATCTGAGAATAACATACTAGCACCTACTAGAAGGAAGTAAATCACCTGGCTAGATTAGTTTCCATTTCACTGTATGATTTTGATTTTTGGTAACCTCTAATGTTTTACTAAAGTGTTGTGTCTACAGGTAGGTACAAAATTCACACTCATAATAACGATGCCTCCATAATGATCAAGAGAATTTTAAGAGTTGATTGATGTCTTCAACATGCACAACAATGGGTACATAATAGAGACTGAGTTAGTGCACTGCTTGGCCTAGCTAGGTCAGACCCTCTCTTTTAGGGAGTGAATATAAATAACAATCGAGGTTGACACTACGGAAAAAATACAAGAGTATTGTAAATCATATTTTTTAATTTGTCAATCAAGTTATGAAGAAATTTTGAAACACAATTGTCAATAATCAATTAAAGATCAGATGAGTGGATAGTTATAATTAATTTATATATTATAAATTTATTATAATGAAGATTATAATATATAATTATTTTGTGGAAAATTTTAATTTAATTTCTGAATCAAATTATTTTTTTATTTATTTAATTTTCCTAAGGTATTGATAGGAAAAATAAAGTAGAAACTTAATATTTTGTATAACAACGTTATAAAATATTTTATACATATATAAAATGCTGAATTTTTTTTTTTCAATTGAAAACCATTTACATGTGTACATTTTGTTTGCATCAAACAAACACAATTAAAATACATATAAATGTAATCAATACGGTGTGCACTGTTCATAAAAAAAATATTTCAGCATTTTCCATTGACACAATTTCAGTCATAGAGGTATTTTGAGAGTGCAAAATACAGTGATGAATTTCATTAACATTTGTTGCTAATGGTATGGCATATGCGTTTGAGACATCATCTACCCACCTAAAGTAATCGTAGCCATTGTTGTCGTGCAATATTAACATTAGATTAGTACATACTATAATGTATAGTCTGTACATTTATTGTAAACATAGAGTTCAAGTCTAGCACTAACCTTCTTTCTAAGTCGACAGCTCCAAAATTTTCTTTGAGGGTATTTTTTAGTGTTTGATATTTTCAAAATGCAAGGTCCTTCATCACAGTTGTAGTGTGGCATAGTTAGCACAACCATTGATAAGTTTGAGAAAGCTATAAAAGAAAAATTTATGTATAAATGCTGAAAACAGATAGATTAGCTTGTAATGTTAGTTGAGAGACTGACAATGAATTATGTCAATGATTAATATATCAGAGACAATGAAATAAACTATTGTGGGTGACTTTGAACAAAAAGTACATAAAAATATATTAAAAATTTATGTGATTTAAAACAATAGTTTGTATTTGTTTTCTCTCGACATTGAAAGGTTGAATATTATGCATTAAACTAAGATGACAATATAAAATAAACTAATTTCTAACATTATTTTCATCCTATTTATATGCAAACAATTAACCCACACCAAGTGCTTGAAATTTGTAAAATATGCAATTAAAACCAGTTTACATATAATTTATACAATAGTATACTGACTACCAAGATTAGTAACAAATTTCGCAGAATACCACCTCTAAAATAATGTATTTCTATTTCATAAATTGTCAACAATTCATCAATATCCAATTTTTTCGAACCAATAAACAAATCATTTACATGAATATAGAAGTTTGTAACTCAATAATGAGCTAAATTGTATGATAATATTTTACATAAACTAGATGTCCTAAATGTAAAAAACATTCGATGAAAGCTAGGTTTTGTATAATTTCATGAATAGTACAGTGAGTACCAAGTTTACCAAGCAAATTTCATAGAAAAGGAGAACTATAATAATGTATTTCTGATTCATAAATTATCAAATATTCATTGAACTCAAAAATATTTTAACCAAAAGAGAAATCATTTACATGAATGGACACATTATATGCATAAATAAGTATATCAAGGTGTTTTAAAAAATATTATATTTATAACATGAAATATTGAAATATGTAAACACCATTAAGAACCGATAATATGAAATTAGAATATGCTTTAAATTACAAGGCTTACTTTTATAAATTATAGAAAATCTATCATTTATATCTAGCATAACAAATGATGGCATACATATCTGTATAACTAATTATTGAAAGATATAAAAATAATCTATTTGTAAAACATTATTCATTTTGTATAGAAAATTAAAATTTTAACCATTATGATTGTAATCTAATATGGTGGTCTTGTTCAAGGAGGTAGACGTTCATCTCCTTATACATAAATAGTAAAGATATACCTTTTTATAATCTGACCAAAGTTACAATATTAAATTATATCATCATAACCCATGGGTTGACCATTCATGGGATTCAAATCATCGAACCAGTAAAGATGTTTGGTTGTTTGATGTAGTATTCCCCAATTCTATGTATGCACATTAATACTTGGAAAGAGTTTATAAGTGGTTTGGGTCCATGTAGGTATTTGTTCCATTACAATCTTGTTAATACATTCACATATAGGTATAGATAAGTAACAGCCCTGAGGTCCCCATCTTTGTATGACTTGTTTGTTCCACAATGTGTCTGAGCTTGATGCAAAATGTAAGCGATACATTTGACTATGATAACAAAGATTATGTAAACAAGTAGTATCAGTTTGTGGAGTTTGTAGTAGTTTCTCTATGCATAATTGACCTATTCCATTTATCAAATAAGAGTATTTAGTCTTAGATGGTATTGATGCTAGTTGAAACCATGTTTCGCTTGGGCCATGATGAACTTGTGCTGTATTGCATGTATCACAAGACTCCAATTCTTCAATATATGGATCTCTGTAGAAGTGATCAAAATTTCATTTTGATACTGGACGACATGTTATTAGTCATTTTTGTTGTAGAAACATTTGCGCTAGTAATCCTAAAATTGTATCTTCTTGATGTATTTTGTGAATGTCCATGTGTTGAAAGAAGTCATGATTGACAACTGATCTTTGTTGCAACATTTCTATAATGTAGTTCATAAACTATTAATAAGTAGATGAAAATTATTTTACTCTTGGTTGTTATATGATGTTTTACAAAGAACAAAATCTTCTATAAGAAATCAGTAATTTAAAATAGAATTAATTTTTTATTTACTTCATTTTTATAGAAAGACTTGTTTTATTGTATATATCTTAAATCAAGTACAAATATTGATAAAAGTATCACTTTGGATTTGTAACCCTAGTTCTGCCATTTAGAGAATTTTGAATACAAGTTATCTAATAGTTTTACTATTCAGTCAATTATCTCGATTGTAAGAATCAAATATTTATCAAATGAAGATATTTTTAGGTTGCGAGACAATTTCTTCACTTTAAATTGGTTTTATCGATTTCTACGTATTGGTATGTATCTATATTATTGAAATTTTTTTTCTAAATGAACTTAGTTACATAGTTTCTGGTATTCAAATAAACTAAATGTTTTACTAAGTAAATTTCTAGATTTTATTATGTATGTGTTTTTATCATGAATGTTTTGGATCACACTCTATCATCCATCATGTGGATGAGTTAGTGGAAGGATGAAAAATAAAAATGTCTTCCTTGTGCTTTCTCATTTTGATGATGGATCACAAAGTGTGTTCCAAAATGTTGATTCTAAAAATACATATACAATTGAATGCCAAAATTTAGTTGATATTACTAATGTATTGTGGAAATATGATGTTGTTGAACTAATTGTGCCAAAAAAGGAGATTAAGAATGATAAATAATGAGTGTAAATGCCATAAGTTAGTTTTCTTACCAGATATTTTTGTCACTTCCATTCTTCTTCTCTTCTATACTTGGCTTCTGTCCAAGTCTCCTATTATTGTATGTTGTTTTGATGTTTTATCGATTGATTTTGTACAAGTATTTGAAAGATCAGTATTTTTGGACTCTTTATAAAAGAACAGGGCGATGCTATAGAGTGCTTTGCACTCATACAATTAATTGCAATAGATGATATTTTGAGGAATGTCATTAAAGTGATGTGATGGAGTTCTGCAGAGCCAGTTTTACAATAATTATCTATGTACTACAATGGGTTGAAATAAATTATTAATTCATTGTCATATTTTAGGTGCACCAAACAGGACTAAATCTTATTGCAGGTTTAGTATTTAGTCAATTCTATGATTGTGAGATTCCAATATTTATGAAATGAAGATATGTTTAGTTGAGGTTTCCTGTTATTGTATGTTGTTTTGACATTTTATTGATTGTTTCTATACAAATTTTTGAAATGTGGGTATAATTTGATACTTTATAAAAGAACTAGACAGTGCTGTAGAGTGCTTTGCACTCATAACATTAATTAGAGGAGACAATATTTTGAGAAGGTCATTAAAGTAATGTGATAGAGTTCTGCAGAGCCAGTGTTATAATAATTATCTATGTACTACAACGACTTGAAATCTATCAGTGATGGGTAAAATAAATGAAATGTAAGCATAGCTTTAATGTCACTTTTCATGAAGCATTTAATGTTGAGATGAATATTGTAAATTTTATTTTAGATGTCAATTTTATCAGCGATGACACGTGTGAAAGGGAAAAGTGCTCTTATTTTGATGTTCAATATGACAAACTTGGAAAATCTCAAGATATATCACACAAATTAAGAATGGTAGATTTGGTATTAGACGAAATTGATATTATATATAAAATTAGTTCATAAGAATCAAAATATTGAATGATGATCCGTGAGATATCTAAGAAAGATTTTGTTAATCAATACTCTTAGAAATCATTAATTTATTTAATAAAATATTTATTCATATTTAATATTATTTTGGTTGTATTTATTTAATGTTACCGATAGTATAAAATATAAAATTATATTAAATAGCCAGATATGTATTATATAATATTAATTTATTTTAACAATTTTTTTTTTGTATTTATATAATGATATATGATATATGAAAATGAATAATAATATTTTACAATACATATTAAATAATAAAATATTAAGTAATATTAAATAATGAGATTTTTTTAATATAATTTTACTTTCTTTTAACAAATATTAATTTTAAAGATTTTCTGCAAAATGGGAAAAATCAGGAGGAGTATATTTCTTGTATATTATTCCCTTATTCAGTAGGTAAAGATGCATTTTAGCACTACATCAACTTTCCTACTGATTGAGTACAAACATTGCAAGAATTGAAAGATACATTCTTGGGAAAGTTTAGACCAGCTATCACCCGAACTGATTTATATCGATAAATTATCAAGCTGAAGAGACAAGAACATTAATTGATTGATTCCATGTTTTGTAGAAGACTCATTTATCTGCTACCAACCTGATAAAACCATATTTAGACTCTAATAGAGTTTTTTTTTTTGTCATTGGTGACTACAATTTGGGCACCTAGTTTCTTTGAAAATGTTGAAATGATGAATTAAGGGATGTTAAACTATGCTCGTACTATAAATTCTATTCCTACTCCTGGAAATGAATTGCTACCACATCCAAGAGCTCTTATGTATTATGAAATGCTTACACAACCTGTTTGTCTTAAAAAAATATCAGTATAAAAAAGCCAGAGCACTAGTTAGTGGTTTATCCAAAGGACAATAGCTTAACTACAAAATTGTCATACATAACTGATTATATTGAAGAGAAATAGACAAGAGATATATAAAGTTTGGATTTTTAAAAATGCTATATCAATATAATGTAGAAAAAATGTTTTAAAATGCAACTGTTAAGAAAAAAGAATCCTTATAAGAGATGATAGATAAAAGTAAGTGTCATACTTGAGAATAGTCTTAATATAATTGACTTTAAAACACTGAAAGGATGAGAACATACTTTATTAGGTATTGAATGACATGAAAATGAATTCCATGTAGGATCCAAGGAATGGATAGTGATTCTTTGAGAATACTTACTCTGAGATTTTATAGCTACAACATATTCTATCAAAGTCCAATTTTCAAGTTAACAAAAAGGTTTTTAGTAAGACAAAAAACATAAATTTAACAGTTTCTTGTTGCAATTTTAAAAAACTGATAACTCATATGAGTGACCAATATTTCAACAACTCAAATTTTTACTTCAAAATATGTCAGTTGTAGCATTCGTTCTTGCTCTAAGTGTTTGAGGTTGGCCGTACTATTTGTTTAGCTTTCAAGGTGTTGCGGCACTGCTACTGGTTGCTTCTTCAGTAGATGTATCTTCTTCTTTGCCATTGTCCAAAGGATATTCTACTTCCCATGATGCATAAGTATCTTTTGTTGGCCAATGAAAGGCCAGAACTTCATTTCTTTTAGGCAGTAATTTGTCCGAATCTACAACTACCTAGTGTACCTCATTTCTTATATTAGTGAAATGTATTCTGACATCTTGCGAAATTTCAATTAAATGTACAAAGGGGGTACCATCTTCTATATTTGGAATGGTATCTATTATATTTGACACTTGGCCTTCAATTTTCTATAACCATTGATCTCTATGATTTATAGTTCCATTTTCTTTGATAAGACCTGGAAATATTTGGAAATCATCGTGAAAGTATCTTACTCTTAATATTTCTTCCTTCCTCTTTAAACTTTCCCTATTGACTTCAAATTCAAAAAGGTCTTTACCAAATTTATAGGTATTTGTTAGTTGTATATTGACAATACATTGATCATTAATCAAGTAAAACATTGATTTCAACCTGTTCTTTCTAGCAATCCAACATTCTAAATTTTGCTTTATAGTGGCTATCTCTTTCTTAAAAGCGATCAAACTATCAGACAACTATTTAGTAGTTTTATAAATAGTGGCTATCTCTTTCTAGCACTCTCCCCTCTCCCACCTTCCATGGTCGATAATACATTCATGCTCTTCATCAACCATGGAAGGTGGGAGAGGGGAGAGTGGGTACTCAATAATAGGGCTTGAAGAAAAAGGTCGACCAAGTGAAGAAGAAATACACAATTGTGCTGAACAATGAATTGGGCCATGTTTACCTAAACTTTTGTTCAAGTTTTCAATTAAAATATCCTTTTGATATAATTTTTGTTTCAAGTCCGCATAAGCCTTCAACAGTGTTTCTAGTCTTATTATGAGGTCCTATTTTTCCTTTGCCTCCTTTTTTGTGACCCTTTCCATAAGTTGGGCTGATGCTACCACCATTTTTGATGGCTCAAGTAGAGAAGTATCAGTGACCCTTTTGACAACGAGGCTACCTATGATATCACCTTTAGTAATTTATTTTCCTTTGTTATTGTCATTTTTTTTTAAAGACCACATCACCAAGGCTTGATGATCATAACTAAAAGTGATTCCCTTAATTTCCTATTTTGCCTCCTCTCTAGTGTTGTAGATTGGTGTGGTCTATTTTCTGACTACTTCGAAAGCCACTGCATTAGCTATATCCCACTCTAGGAGGATAAGCACTCTTGAATTTCTTATCAAGTCTCTCCCCTATTTTGGAGTGATCCTCTCAAACCACTGAATCATCTCCTTCCTCACATCACTTTCTATGATCTTTAGATATTTATCTAGGTTCTCCTCATGTCTCTTTTCACAAGTTTCTTGAAATTGACTAATCTTTAATCTCCATAAAAATTGCATGAAGGCTCTAGCCTTTACAAAGGCATCATCGGCTAAGAATTCATCACATGCTTATTTTATTTTTGTGTCCAGCTCTGTACCTGCCATCTCTCCCACTATCAAATCTAATTCTAGCTCTTTTGGTAGTTCAAGAACCCCCTCATTTATCATTTCATATGTCATAAAAATTTGACCTAGGCCTCCCAATTGTTGCATTTGTTCTATCACCTCTTGATCATCAATTATGTTTAGAGGTCACTGGGATGGAGAATAATAATCTTCAACATGTATAGGTTTCTCTTCTATTTTTTGTTTCTTTGAGAGAGGTGGACAATCAAGAATGTATTGATATGTCTTATCTTGATGCGAGTGTTGAATGTCTACAATTTCCTATTTTTTGATCTTTTGTGATGTGGAAGGAACATCTTTTTTTCTTTTCTGTTGTTTGTGCTTGTCAAATCTTGGTATGACCACATTATAACCATTTTTCATTTGTATCATGTATTTTCCTGGGGGTAATAGTTTTGTAAATTCAGGCTTGGTCAATATTGATTGAGCCCTCTCCGGTTCATCTTTTATGGCTTTCTCCTTTTTCTCATTTACAGTTTGAATAATATCTTGAAAATTATCCATAAGAATGTCTATTTTCTTTCCAACTGGTTCGATACTTTTTAGGGGATCATATCGCTTCTCAAAGTGCTGGATAAAGTTTAATGTCTTCTTATATACTAATGACTTTTCCTTTCTTATTTCGTGTTCCTCTATACTAGGGATATTTCTGATGATATCCTCAGGAAAATTAAAAATCTGATGTATTGAAGAGCACCTGACTTTCTTTTTGAACATTTCATTATAAAAACCCTTGGGGTCTACTGTCCTAGCAATTAATGTAGCCATGTGATAGGGTGCGAGAAATTTATCAATGTGGAGCCATCCTCCCTTTGTGATTATAAATTGGTGGGAAATTGTAACATCTGGAAATAGAGTTCCTCTGGCTTTACCTACAAGAATGTTCTTTTCAATATCCCCTAATTGTCTAATGAACTCTGCAATTCCAATCTTGAGGGGTACTTGATACGACAATATGAATGGAGATCTAGTAAAACCATATATTTTGATAACAGTAGAAACATGATAAAAAATGAAATCCCCCCAATTATGGACAATTTTAAGGCTATTGGAAAACTATTTTGGTCTAACAAGTTGAACCAAGGTTGTTGGGATTCGTGTGTTTTCATGAACAAACAATGGCCTAAGCCTAGCTGCAAAAAATCTATCAAAATTTATAAAACTACTATCATGTCTGACCCATGTCATATTAAGGTTTCATAATTGCACTAGAATATCCTCACCATTGTTTTGTTTCATCAAAAGCATCTCCTTCTCAAAGTAACTTGCACCTTTAAATAAAAACATATACATTATAAAAGAGTACCAGCAGAAAGGCTTGTCTAGTTTGTCATTTTGGATAGCTAGCAATCCATTATGAATTAAATCAGCAATGAAGGAAGCAAAGTCAAAATTAACTAGTATAGTAGGGTGTAAGATTTTCATCATCATGTACATTAAATGTATTGTCATTCTTTCTTCAACATTTTCTCCAAAGATCTAACATAGTGACCAATATGCAAATTTTGCTCTCCTGTTAAAATATACTATTTTGAAAGGTTCATGTGTACTTGTCGTAAGATAATCATGCCTCCAATATTGTCACATAACTATTTCAAGGTCACAGTCCTGAGGTAGTCTCTCTGAGCATTGTACACTTGGTTTAATTGCTCAAAATCAATTTTTTGTAAGTCATTTGAGGGTTCAGTTAATCTAAAAACCCTGGTGATTTCTTCAGCTGAGATAGTTATCAGTACATCCCCTCTTACATTCATAATTACCCTAGTAATGGGATCATAATTCTTAGTAATTTGATTCATCAAATCTGCATCCATGAAAACACTGAGCACCACAAGCTTTCCCAGGTCAAATTGCCATACATTGCTGCTAGGTGGGAGGGCATTTCTCTTGCTAAACCCTATTTTGAACAACTCTAGACCAGTGATATCAGAAGATCCACATGCATTAATCGTGCCAATCTTGGCATTCCTTATGTAATTATCCTTATCATAGAGACTTTCTGTAATTTTTAGCCTAGGTTCTTTTGGCATCAATTCTTTGGCTTTCACTAAATTTGTGGTCAACTGATTTAGTAATTCTAATAGATCTTCATGCAAACCCCTGTCACTATACTCAATGTTACCGGATAAGTTTTTTCTTGGCGGTATTTCAGGGTAATTATTTTTTTATGGTTTATGCAAGAGAATTGTCCCAAGCATCTATAAATTTTTGAACAAGAAATGTATAGATATTGACTAACCTTTTTAGGAAATCCTTCAGCAAATGATAACTAGGTCTGCAAACTCTATTGTCCAGACATCTACTAATTTAATATGTTTGTGTTTGTGAGAATGCCTGAACCTTCAGTATATTAGCAATCAAACACAATATTTTCAGCAATTTACTCCACACGATGTAGTCATTAGTTTTCTAAGAAATCAAACTGTCATCTATGAAGGGGAAAAATAAATTTCATAGCAGTACTATTTGAAGTTTGAATCTGGATTGTCGATTCTCCTTAAAACATAATCTGATGGCTCTAGTATGGTCGTAATGATTTGAAAGTTTCTATGCAAACATAGGACTACTTTTCAATTACGATGTATCGATGGTAAACTGTTAATTGGATCACTTAGTAGGCAGTAACAATTTTATTTTATGATTAGACATAAAGTAATTCATTGTGGTGTTCATTATAAATCAACGGCTATCACATGAGTGGAAAGTTTTGAAAGCTTCCATGAGAGAAAATGATGACCGTTAGATCATTCATCTGGTTTTGATTCCTTAAGTAAGCCTTCACAAGTATTTTGAAAGTTATTAATTTTGGATTTAGTAGTTTTTAACAGCTAAACTGGAAATGTGATAATAAGATACTAGAACTAGCTATGTAATATTATATGATAATCAATTTAGTAACTTAATTAAAAGATTTTAAATAAATTATAAATTGTCAATATTGTTATAATTTAGTTATGTATATAGAATGTATTATGTTGAATAATCATTATTAAAAAATGTATTAAATACTAATTTGTTTAGTAATCAGTGGTTTTGAATGTGGGTTTCAGTTTTTTATGTCGGTAACTATTAATTCCCCCATTTGATTGAGTACCTTTATAATGAGGAGCTACTTGGTAGCCATGCTGAGTTGTATAAAGAAACCATGGCTGTCGCATGATCACGTAAAGATATAGGATTTGTGGTGTCTTTGCAACAACCATAAGATCTCATAATAGATTAAATACACAAATATAATGCCCAAACATGAGTGAAAAAAAAATTAAATTCCTGAGAAAATAATAAAATATATTTTCCTTTTAGAGTTGGGAAAGTTAAAAAGAGGTGGGGTCTAGGAAAAAAAATATTAGGAATATGAATCGGGTGGATCATAAATTATAACATGTGCATTTGTAGGAAGTTAAGTGATTTTGTAAAACTAATGCTAAAATAGATTTTAAAAGACCGACCTAGGGTTTTGTTTGAAAAGGAAAGTCATTTAGGGTTTTTTCATGAGTGATTATTTAATTAGGACTTATATTGAGTACAAATATTTTCCTTTATGTACAGTATTAATTTACTAAATCTTTCTTAGATTTCTAACGGATATGTTTTCATTATGGTGGCTGTTGTTAGTGCTTTTTGTGGAAAAAGGCTGACAGTTTGCTTTTTATCGGATGATGGTTGTTGATTGACAAAGAAAACATGTATTTATTAGGATCTTTCCACAACCATTAATGCATGGGATATCTCATTTGGTTCACTATTTACAACAGAGAAAAATGAACATATGGTGTTGCAAGACGGAAATGGGCAATAATGGAAGCTGGAGTTATTGGGTGTTGATGAAAACCTGGAATTTGGGCATGGTTGAATAATATATATAAATTTCTATGGGTTTCAACTAAGTCATTTTGCAAGGATCAAATACATAGATAAGTTTTATTTCCATGTTCATATATTAGGAAAATTTCTTATTTGAATGAAATCAGTGCAGAAAAAAAAGTTTGCTTAAATGTTAGACATTCTTGTACAAAAATGTGCAGTTTGTATCAAGCAATGAACAATATCTTGAATTCGTGTATGGGTGAAATCAAATATAATTTATTTTTTTGGATGAATGTTATGTTTATGAAAGAAACCTAGTTTTGTTATCCAGTGATTAAGTTATTGCTTATTGGTTGATTCAAACTGCACATTTTGGTACAAGGGTGTCTCTTATCTGAGTAATGCTTGTTTTTTGCACTTGTATTTTTTACAAATCAAATTTTGCTAATACCTGAATGTTGAAATAAGACTTAGTTATGTATTTGATGACAAAAAATTGATCGAAGTGGAAGTCATAAAATTTGGTAAAAAAAATTAACCATGTCCAAATTCGAGTTGCTTATCTTTGATGTGATTGGTGCTAGTTAATTGCAAGTGGCACTCCAGATCAGTTCTTTACGGTGATTTACAAGTAAACTAATCCATGGTTCATGGTTGACAGTCGGTTTGACTTTAGCCTTGATCTATTAATTGATCATGTTGATTGGTGTAATTTTCTATTGCAAAAGGTAGTTTAGTTTTATATAAATCATGCACTTTGTGCATATTGCAATCTTTTTTCATTATTTAATCATGAAATGAGTGATAGAGTTTGATTGTTGATCTTCTCTTTTTTTATTCAGTTTTAACAAGCTCTCATTTTTTTTCCTCTAGGAACATCTACGCTGAAAATTGTAGATGGTATCAGAGCTTATGTTCTAGGAAGGAGAAATACAAGTGGTTTTTTGCAGGTTCTAAAGATCAGATCAATTATCTTCTTTTTCTGTTAAGTAACAACATGTCAACGGACCTTGTCATTCCTTTGTTTTCAATAGTATGGAGATGTTTTCTACTATTTGTGTTGATGATTCTTAGCTTGTATAATTGATTAGTTGTATAGAGAATTGACAGTTGTATTATCAACCAGCAGTTTATTGTAAAGAGTTAAGTAGTGACAATAGAGTCAATTTTTTATATAAATCATGCACTCTGTGCATATTGTAATCAATTTTCATTATTGAATCATGAAATGAGATATAGAATTTCATTGTTGAACTGCTCCTTTTTTATTTTGTTTTTCCAAGCTGTCATTATTGTTATTTCCTAACTAGATCTATGTTGAAAATTCTTGTGGCTAATTTTTTGAAATATTCTATTGTTGTTGAATGTCAATGGACATCTTCATGCAAATGTTTATGTATGTAGCATCAGTCACATAAATAAAGTGATTTTGTGTGCTGATTTAGATAATCTTTGCAGTGTTAAAGACATCTGAATGTATGGTTGAAATTTCAATAAATATGATTAACATGTTAATAAAATATGTTCTATTTATTTTGCAAGGTAAATAGAATAATGTGGATTTTTATAACAGTAATTTTTATTTTATTTCTATTTTCATGAAATGAATTGAAAATAAATCTTATAGAAATGACAAAATAGACTATAGTTGCTGAGTCTCAATAGAAAGTACAGTTTCTCAAAAAATGCTTATCGTTACTAAATTTATATATTTTTTGAAAGGTGTGTATGTTTTGTAAGTTCACAAATCATAAGCTAAGAAACATGTATACATATTTGTAATTTAAATGAAGAATATACAACAATGATAGAAAAAATGGGTTAATATTCTATCAATGTGTTTAAGCATTTGTGTTCTTTTTTTCACCTTGTAACATTTCCATTTTGTTGAATGTGTGAATATCTTTCAAAACTGAAAGTTGGATGAATACTTAGT
Source organism: Chamaecyparis obtusa (assembly GCA_027943335.1). Taxonomy (NCBI): domain Eukaryota; kingdom Viridiplantae; phylum Streptophyta; class Pinopsida; order Cupressales; family Cupressaceae; genus Chamaecyparis; species Chamaecyparis obtusa. Next base: position 34,525 of record BSBK01015263.1, read on the forward strand.
CTTGATAGTTCATGAACTTTGGAAAGATTTTTAAAAGTGAATCCATGTCTCTCTCTGTTTCCAATGTCAATTTTTTCTTTTACAAGTGACAAACCCTGTAATTTGTGTATTGTTAAAGCCCATGACATATGTAGAGGAATTTGACAGCAACAACCCCTTTTAATTGGTGTGATAGGAATATTTTTTGGATTAGTATCATCCCAAGATGGACCAATGTAGTTATAAAATTGGTGTAGGAGCACCCTTCTAAGGGCTCCAACCTTCACATTTTTGGTGTGTTAGTCTTCCTGAGAGAAGCATGTAATTAAAATAAGAGCTTTAGCTCATGCTTGTGTCTAGGCCTAGGCTAGGTCCTAGAAGTTCAATTGGTCTTTCCAATGTGACAGCCACAATGACTCAGGGAATGTTGTCATCCTGAAATCAGTGGTTTGCTATGAGGTTTTTAGTCTTAGGTTAGGTTTGGTAGATATTTGAGAACATGTGAGTTCTTTAGGAGAGCTTAAAATAGTGGTTTTAAAGGAGGAGAGTAAAGTTGTTTGTGCAACAAAAAGTTGCTTAAAAGTTGTCAGCAACTTTCAAAAGTTGCTAAGCAACTTTTCCTTTGTAATGACCTAACCTAACCTAAGTGGCTAAGAAGCCCTAAAACCAAAAACATACCAAGGAGATAGGTATTTAAGACCTATGGAACCCTAAACCAATGGTTGGCATCATTATTGTACGGTGAAAGTACAGAAATATCAGACTGAACACTGTTGCAGTAGAACAGTCACTGTTTTAGATTGTTGTTATGTGAATATATGAAGTTTGAGTGCATCTTTGTTTGAGAATTTTATTTTTGTGTGTTTATATTACATGTGTGTGTATTATTTTAGGTTCTTTAAGGTTCTGGTGTGCATTTTACTTTAGTTCTTTCATTGGCACAGTGCTCTGCCAGTTTGGAGAGCTTTGTAGAGATGGGACTATAGTTCTTGTCTCCACTATGGACACACCATAGGACATTGGATTCTAAGAACATAGAGACTAACATGTAATATTATGCAAGTAGGGGCCCAAAAAGCAAGAGAAAACATATGTTTGACAAATCCCTAGGCGAGCTTGATAGTGCTCGACTAGGAGCAAGCAGCAGTGTAGAAGATCTTGAGAGCAGAGGAATGAGTTCCATGGCTTGCCCTTTGGAGGGAGTCAAGAAGGTTTTTTGAAGGCCTGGTGTTGTGAAGGAGGAGATTTGAATAGGCTTGGAGAGGTGTTCTTGAAGACAAGGATAGTGAAGAGATTAAGAAACCCTTAAAACCCTCATTTTTGCAACAGGTGTTGTACGACCTATTGGAAGCCTGAGACCCCAAAAATCCTTGAGAATGGGTAATTTGTAGTAGATGTTCTTTAGAATAGGTGTGTTTAATCTTTGAGGGAAAGGTGTCAAAAATCCTATAAAATTGGAAGGAGGGCTAATTAGGCCTCTTCCTTGTAGCCCTAAATTGCAAAGTAACCCTCAAATCAGGTGATGACCCAACCATGCCAATGCAATGAAAAGTTGTCAAATTCCCTAAAAACATCTTAGAACTCATGAAATCCTCTGTTGAAGCTTGGGAATGGATTTGAACCCTAGAAGACCCTTATAAGCCTATGTAAGGGATGAAGCTAGAAGTTAGAGCTTGGAGTGTTGCAAGGTCAAATAGCTAAACTTGGTGGTCAGGCTAGGTAGGTTAGGGGGTCCTTGAATGTGTAAGGTATACTATAGACTAATAATAGGTGTCAGTACACTTGGGTCCTTGGGTAAGGATTAGAGTATAGACTAGCTAGTCTATCTTAGCCTCCCCATCAAATTGGTATCAGAGCCTCTTAAGGCTTGGGAAGTGAATAGTGGATGTTTCAACCATCAGAAGAATCAGTTGGATCATCACACAAGAAGAAAATAGTGAATAATGAAAAGCTTTCTAAGAAGTTGGAAGATTAGGAGGAAGCTAATAGACTCCTACAAGAAAGATTGAGGAAAATGGAGCAACTCTTGGATGATGTCCAAGAAAAAGAAGATAAGGTGAAAGATAAGATGGAGGAGAAAGATGCCAAAGGGAAAGAGAAAACCATTAATGATGATGTGCCTACACCTAATCCTCCAACCCAAGATGAGCAACTTCTTAAAGCTTTGAAGGCTATCACTGGCAAGGCACTTGAAGGTGTCCCATTACTGACTAGTGGGATGGATATAGAGCTTGTGATGCAATGGATTGAAGGCATGGAGAATCACTTCAAATGTGAAGAGATCTTAGAGGCACAAAAGGTCAAAGTGGCCAAATCTAGGTTGAGAGGCCAAGCTTTAACCTGGTGGAACTACTTGCAAGATGAAAGGGAGAAAGAGGGAAAGAACCCAATCTCTAATTGGAAAGAAATGGTTAATCAAGTTAGGGAAGCATACCTACCAATAGATTATTAAATTCAGTAGCATAGGAGAAGGTTGAACCTCATATAGAAGGAGATGGATGTAGCCATCTACACTAAAGAGTTCCAAAAGTTGAGCTTAAGTTCCAAGATCAAAGAAGATGATAGTATCAAAGTGGCAAGGTATCTAAGTGGTTTGAAATGGATCCTAGTAGAGGAAATGAGTTTGTTTACTCCCACCATAGTACTTGGATGTCAACATATGGCACAAAAGCTTGAAGATAAACAAAGAAGAAAGAAAGAACCTAACTCTAAGAATAGGGGAAGAGGTAGAGACTCTAGAGGGGGTCAAAGAGGAGGTTCTAGTAGAGGTGGTTACTCAAGAAGCCAAGGAGAGAGAAGAATCTTGGAACAAATTTTAGAAATTAGTACAAGAGGATCTTTTGGTAGAGGAAGAGGTTCTCAAGGAAATAGAGGAAGAGGAGCAGGAACAAGTAGCTCCTACTTTGCCACAATGAAATGCTATCAATGTGGACAGCTTGGAAACCCTTCCTATAGGTGTCCTAATAAGCCATCAACCTCAAAAAATGAGAAGAGGGTAGCCTATACCCAAGAAGATAGCAGCAACTCATGTACTACTAAAGTCAGCAAGTTAGAATCAGAAATGGGTGAGAACTTGATGTTCAAGAGAGTACTCATAAGGCAGCCCAATCAAGGTGAACCAAAGTAAAGGAGGGCTCTTTTCAGAGTCAGGTGCAAGGTACAAGGAAAAGTTTGCAAGGTTATTATGGATTCAGGGTCAATTGATAACATCATAGTAGAGGAAGCAACAAAGAAGCTCAAACTCACAAAGGTTCCCCATGCAAATCCATACAAGGTGACTTGGTTGAACCAAGAGCAAAGTGTGCTAGTGAATGAGCAGACATGGATAGAGTTTTCCATTGGAGGCTATAAAGACAAAGTTATTTGTGATGTCTTACCCATGGATGCATGTCATCTTCTATTGGGAAGACCCTAGCAATTTGATAGAAAGGTGATATATGATGGAGAGGAAAACTCCATTTCTTTCAAGAAGGATGGGAGGAATTTTAAGATTCATTCCTTAATAGAGAATGAAGAGGGGACTTCAAAGACACCTAGTGTGTTTCTTTGTAGTGGTAAGGAGTTCTTACATGCAATACATGATGGGGAGACCATAGGATGTTCTATCATGGTGAAGCCCAAGGAGGAAGATAAGAAGTTGCAGGTAGAAACACCATTGGAAGTGCAGTAAATGTTGGAAGAATTCAAAGATATTGTAAGTGATGAAACCCCTACCACCTTACCTCCAAGAAGAGCTATAAGTCATCAAATTGACTTTGTACTTGGTGCATCTTTGCCTAATAAAGCAGCATACAAGCTTACCCCTGATCAGAACAAAGAAGTGGCAAGACAAGTGCAAGAGCTATTGGATCAAGGGCTGATCAAGAAGAGTATTAGTCCATGTGTAGTCCCAGTGGTCTTGGCATCCAAGAAAGGAGGAAAATGGAGAATTTGCATAGACTCAAGGGCTATCAATAGGATCACTATCAGGTATAGGTTCCCAATTCCAAGAATAGAAGATTTGATAGATTGCTTAGGAGGTGCTATGTACTTCACTAAGTTGGATTTAAAGAGTGGTTATCACCAAATCAGAATTAAGGATGGTGATGAGTGGAAGACCACTTTCAAAACCACAAATGGATTGTATGAATGGCTTGTAATGACATTTGGGCTTACCAATGCCCCAAGCACCTTCATGAGGTTAATGAATGAGGTCTTAAAAGACTTCACAGGCAGATTTGTAGTGGTGTATCTAGATGATATACTCATCTATAGGAAAAAAAAAAGTAGAGCATCTTGAGCACTTAAGGTTGGTTATGAAGAGGCTACATGAAGAGAAATTAGCCATCAATCTGGAAAAGTGTGAGGTCATGCAGCAAGATCCAGTTTACTTAGGATTTGTGGTGTCCAAGGGTACTTTGAAAATGGACCCAAGCAAGGTGGAGGCAATCTTGAATTGGCATGCCCCTAAAACAGGGACTGAAGTTAGAATTTTTCATGGCTTGGCACAATTTTATAGAAAGTTTGTAAGGAACTTCAGTGGGATATGTGTGGTAGTGCTTGACACCATCAAAGGAGGACTCAAAAAAAAGTTCAAATGGACTAAGGCAGTTGAGAAAGTATTCCAAACATTGAAGCAAGAGGTAGCTACCAAACCTATCTTACTCTTACCTAATTTTGACAAGTTGTTCACCATTGAATGTGATGCAAGTGGTGTAGCAGTAGGGGGTGTATTGAATCAAGAAGGAAGGCCCATGGAATTCTTTAGTGAAAAAATCAATGAGGCAAAGATGAAGTATTCAGCTTATGACTTGGAGTTGTATGCATTGGTACAATCTCTCAAGAAATGGAGGCATTACCTTTTGCCAAAAGAATTTGTGGTGTTTATTGATAATTGGGCTTTAAGATACATAAAAACTTAGGAGAAGCTTAGTAATAGGAACTTGAAGTGGATGGAATATCTCCAATCCTTTACCTTCACAATCATGCACAAGAAAGGGTAGCTCAACAAGGTAGCAGATGCCTTGAGTAGGAAGTTATTGACTGTCCAAGAGGTACAGCTGGAAAGCATTGGAATAGAAGGTTTTAAAGACTTATATGAGGAGGATGAAGACTTCTCACAAGCCTAAAAGGTGTGCCTAGAGTTTGAGAACCATTTCCATGGTGTGTTTATAGATTACACCCTTCAAAATGGATTATTGTTTAAAGGTAATCAACTTTGTGTACCTAGAGGATCCATGAGGGAAAATTTGATTCAAGAGAAGCATAATGGAAGTCTCAGTGGTCATTTTGGTATAAACAAAACATTGGAGTTAGTATAGAGATACTACTTTTGGCCTATGCTAGCAAGGGATGTAAGGAGGTATGTAGAGCAATGTGGAGTATGTCAAAGAGCTAAAGGAGGTTCAAGCAATGCAGGACTCTATCAACCTCTACCAATTCCAAATAGGCCTTGGGAGTGTGTAAGTATGGACTTTGTGGTTGGACTCCCTAAAACCAAATCAGGTATGGATAGCATCTATGTTGTTGTTGATAGGTTCTCTAAGATGAGTCATTTAATTCCATGTAGAACTACTCATGATGCAATCTATGTAGCACATCTCTTCTTCAAGGAGATAGTTAGGATTCATGGACTCCCTTTGAGTATTGTGTCTGATAGAGATAGAAAGTTCATGGGTCATTTTTGGAAAACCTTATGGAAAATCCTGGGAACTAATCTCTCTTTCAGTTCAACATACCATCCTCAAATTGATGGTCAAACTGAAGTCATCAATAGGGTGCTTGGCAACTTGCTAAGGTGTTTGACAAAGGAGTATGGGCAGACTTGGGATCTTGATATATCTTAGGCTGAATATGCTTACAATGACAGTGTAAATAGGACCATAGGAAGAAGTCCTTTTGAGATAGTGTATGGAAGACACCCTAGAGGAGTGTGTGAGTTGAGAGACTTAGGTTCTATGGAGTTGAAGAGTGGACAAGCTAAAGATTTCATTCAAACTATCAAGGAGGTTCAAGAGCAAGTGAAGAAGACCATTATGGAATCCACTCATAAACTGAAAGCTAAAGTGGATGAAAAGAGGAAGGAAGTATAGTTTCAGATTGGGGACTATGTCATGGTCCATCTTAACAAAGAAAGGATGTAGAAGGGCATGCCTACCAAGCTACAGATGAGGAGAGTAGGCCCATGCAAGATTCTAGGCAAATATGGGGAGAATGCCTATAGACTAGCCTTTCCATAAGACTTAGCCATCTCACTGGTGTTTAATATTGTAGACCTGACCAGATTCAAAGGAGATATTAGTCAGCAAGGTACAGCTCCACCAAAGGTACTGCAAGATATAGATGCCAATGCAATGCCAAAGAAAAAGCTAGCCAAAGTAGAGAAGGTCTTGGAATCCAAAGTAAAGAAGACTACAAGGCATCAAGTTTACATATAGCACCTGATCAAATGGAAGGATCAGCCTGAATTTGAAACCACCTGGATTAAGGAAGGATAGTTTATGAAGTTTGGGATTGACTGGGCTCTTCTTGACCCCAAAGTGCCTTAGTTGTGTTGAGGGGGAGTATGGTGTGGGAGCACCCTTCTAAGGGCTCCCACCTTCACATTTTTGGTGTTTTAGTCTTCCTGAGATAAGCATGTAATTAAAATAAGAGCTTTAGCTCATGCTTATCTATCTAGGCCTAGGCTAGGTCCTAGAAGTTCAGTTCATCTTTTCAATGTGACAGGCACAATGACTTAGGGAATGTTGTCATCTTGAAATAAGTGATTTTATATGAGGTTTGTAGTCTTAGGTTAGGTTTGGTAGATATTTAAGCACATGTGAGTACTTTAGGAGAGCTTAAAATAGTGGTTTTAAAGGAGGAGAGTAAAGTTGTTTGTGCAGCAAAAAGTTTCTTAAAAGTTGTCAGCAACTTTTCCTTTGTAATGACCTAACCTAACCTAAGTAGCTAAGAAGCCCTAAAACCACACACATACCAAGGAGATAGGTATTTAAGACCTATGGAACCCTAAACCAAGGGTTGACATCATTATTGTACGGTGAAAGTATAGAAATATCAGACTGAACGCTGCTGGAGTAGAATAGTCATTGTTTTAGACTGTTGTTATGTGAATATATGAAGTTTGAGTGCATCTTTGTTTGAGAATTTTCTTTGTGTGTGTTTATCTTACATGTGTGTGTATTATTTTAGGTTCTTTAAGGTTTTGGTGTGCATTTTACTTTAGTTCTTTCATTGGCACAGTGCTCTGCTAGTTTGGAGAGCTTTGTAGAGATGGGGCCGTAGTTCTTTTCTCCACCATGGACACACCACGGGACTATGGATTCTAAGAAAAAAGACCCTAAAAATTTAGTATTATGCAAGCAGGGGCCCAACAAGAAAGAGAAAACATATATTTGACAAAGCCCTAGGTGAGCTTGACAGCGCCCGGCTAGGAGCAAGCAACAATGTAGAAGCTCTTGAGAGAAGAGGAATAAGCTCCATGGATTTCCCTTTGGAGGGAGTGAAGAAAGTTTTTTGAAGGCCTGGTGTTGTGAAGGAGGAGATTTGAATAGCCTTGGAGAGGTGTTGTTGAAGACTAGGACAGTGAAGAAATCAAGAAACACTTAAAACCCTCATTTTTGGCACACGTGCTGTACGACCTGTTGGAAGCCTGAGACCCCAAAAATCCTTGAGAATGGATCATTTTTAGAAGATTTTCTTTAGAATAGGTGTGTTTAATATTTGAGGGAAAGGTGTCAAAAAGCCTATAAAATCGGAAGGAGGGCTAATTAGGCCTCTTCCTTGTAGCCCTAAATTGTAAAGGAACCCTCAAATCGGGTGATGACCCAACCATGCCAATGCAATGAAAAGTTGTCAAATGCCCTAAAAACATCTTAGAACTCATGAAATCCTCTATTGGAACTTGGGAATGGAGTTGAACCCTAGAAGACCCTTATAAGCCTATGTAAGTGATGAAGCTAGAAGTTAGAGCTTGGAGTGTTGCAAGGTCAAATAGCTAAACTTGGTGGTCAAGCTAGGTAGGTCAGGGGGTCCTTGAATGTGTAAGGTATCCTATAGAACAATCATAGGTGTCAGGAGTACACTTGGGTCCTTGGGTAAGGATCAAAGCATAGACTAGCTAGTCTATCCTAGCCTCCCCATAAAAAATTGAACCACAACTATCAATGGTAGTTGAGGAGGATTTTCACCATTTTTATATAGAATAGCTTGTAGTTTGTATCTAGCAATGAACAATATCTAAAATCTACATATGGGTCCAATCAAATCTTATCTATTTTTTTGGGCGAATGTTATGTTTATGAAAGAAACTTGGTTTTGTTATCCAGTGATTAAGTTATTGCTTATTGGTATTTTTATCCAGTGATTAAGATTTACTCCACATGATGTAGTCATTAATTTTCTAAGAAATCAAACTATCATCTGTGAATATGAAAAATAAATTTCACAGAAGTACTGTTTAAAGTTTGAATCTGGATTGTTGATTCTCCTTAAAACATAATCTGACAGCTCTTGTATTGTTGTAATTATTTGAAAGTTTCTATATGAAAATAGGAGTGCTTTTCTATTACAATGTATCAATGGTAAACCATTAATTGGATCACTCAGTAGGCAGTAACAATTTTATTTTATGATTGTACATAAAGTAATTTATCATGGCCTTCATTCTAAATCAATGGCTATCTCATGAGCAGAAAGTTTCAAAAGATTCCATGAGAATATTTGAGTTGTTTATCTTTGATGTGATTGGTGTTAGTTAATTGCAAGTGCCACTCCAGATCAATTCTTTATGGTGATTTACAAGTAAACTAATCCATGGTTCATGGTTGATAGTTTGTTTGACTTTAGCCTTGATCTGTTAACTGATCATGTTGATTGGTGTAATTTGTTGTTGCAAAAGGTAGTTTAGTTTTATATAAATCATGCACTTTTCACATATTGTAATCATCTTTTATTATTTAATCATGAAATAAGAGATAAAATTTTATTGTTGATCTACTCTATTTTTATATAGTTTTTAGAAGATCTCATTTTTTTTCCCCTAGGTACATCTATGCTAAAAATTCTAGATGGTATCAGAGCTTATGTTCTAGGAAGGAGAAATACAAGTGTTTTTTTGAAGGTTCTAAAGATCAGATCAGTTACCTTCTTTTTCTGTTAAGTAACACCATATTAGTGGACCTTGTCATGCATTTGTTTTCAACAGTATGGAGGTGTTTTCTACTATTCATGTTGATGATTCTTAGCTTGTATAATTGATCAGTTGTATAGAGAATTGACAGTTGTATTTTCAATCAACAGTTTATTGTAAAGAGTTGAGTAGTGACAAGAGAGTCAATTTTTTATATAAATCATGCACTCTATGCATATTGTAATCAATTTTCATTATTGAATCATGAAACGAGATATAGAATTTCATTGTTGAACTGTTCTCTTTTTATTCTATTTTTCCAAGCTGTCATTATTGTTATTTCCTAACTAGATGTACGTTGAAAATTCTTGTGGCTAATTTTTTGAAATATTCTATTGTTGTTGAATGTCAATGGACATCTTCATGTAAAATTTGGTGTATGTAGCATCAGTCGGATAAATAAAGTGATTATGTGTCCTGATTTAGATCATCTTTGCAGTGTTAAAGACATCCGAATGTATGGTTGAAATTTCAATAAATATGATTAGCATGTTAATAAAATATGTTCTATTTATTTTGCAAGGTAAATAGAATAATGTGGATTTTTATAACAAAAATTTGTATTGTATTTCTATTTTAATGAAATTAATTGACAAGAAATCTTATAGCAACAAAAAAATAGACTATAGTTGGTAAGTCTCAACAGAAAGTATAATTTCTCAAAAAATGCTTATCGTTACTAAATTTATATATTTTTTGAAAGGAGTGTATGTTTTGTAAGTTCATAGATCATAATCTAAGAAACATGTAGACATATTTATAATTTCAATTAAGAATATACAATAATGATATAAGAAAAAGGGTTAATATTCTGTCAACGCGTTTAAGTGTTTCTCTTCTTCTTTTTGCCTTGTAACATTTGCATTTTCTTGCATGCGTGAATATCTTTCAAAACTGAAAGCTGGATGAATACGTAGTCCTGATAGTTCATGAACTCTGGAAAGAGCTGTAAAAGTTAATCCTTTCTACTCTTTGTTTCCAATGACAATTGTTGCTTTTACAAGTGAAAAACCTTGTGATTTGTGTATTGGTAAAGCCCATGACATACGCAGAGGAATTTGACTACGGAAACCCCTTTTAATTGGTGTGATAGGAATATTTTTTGGATTAGTATCATCCCAAGCTGGACCAATGTAGTTACAAAATTGAACCACAACTATCAATGGTAGTTGAGGAGGCTTTTCACCATCATTATGTACAATAGCTTTGATTTCTCCTATAGCACCATTTACTAGGCCTTTCTGGACACATAAATTAGCACATAGCATAACTTGTTGCCCTATACATAAAAGAACATGAGATTGAAGTTGTTCTTCATCTACATTCAAACTTTATAAATCTTTTTGTTGTTCCACTATTTAAAGTGCCACAGGTTGATGTAGAGATAATAACATGCGCTTATTATGAAAACCTACCATTTCATTTGTTGCAAAAAGTTGTACTTTAGAATGAAACTCTTCTTGTTCCTCTTTATTAAGAGAAGTACTTGTCCGTGACATGAGTAGAGTCCAATCTTCAGTTGTTGGTTCTACATTTCTTAGATTTGTAAGAAGAGAACAAAATTGTACCTGAACATTTGTGTTACCAATTTGGTGAAAGTTAGCCTCTAAAGTGATAACTTTTTTGAATGACTACCATAATTGTCCAGCATATGAATTTGAAGCATACATCAGAATATCTTCAACTGGAGAAAGCTGACCCAAATCACCAAAGAGAATCATTGAATGACCTCTAAAAGGAATGTGGTTGCTATTTGGAAATGCTTCTCTCAATCTCATATTAATTCTTTCAAACAATTTAGGACCAATAAAACTCATTTCATCTATTATGATGTACTGAACATAATATAGACTTTCCTGTAATTTTGCCAGTTGTTGACCCTATAAAGAAACCATCTCTTTGATAGGAATACATAGAACTAAATGAATTTTAGATGCCTTGATGTTAACTTCTACAACTCATGTTGGTGTGAGAAGCAGAACAAGTGATTGTCCATTGGGTGTAGATTGAGTGAGACTAGCTTTGATTTGAGCTATCAGATGATATTTTCCAGTGCCAGCAGTGCCTTGTACAATTAGCTACAATGGTTGTTGTACAGTAGTTTTGTTTCTATCTGATATAATAATATCATATGCTTTTTGTTGTTGGACAGATAATTTATAATAAATTTGTTGATGCATAACTAGATTCTCTTGAAATATTTGTCGATTTGATTGAATGAAATTTGTAGTTGTAGCTTTTTGTAAAGGAGTAATATTATTTTGTGACCAATTGTTTACTAAGTCAAATTCTCAATATCCAAGCATATCTAAATCATTTAAATGTATAGGTATGCCTGGATATAAATGAGCTAAAACTTGCCATTCGTCTGGTATACTATCTTGCATTGCATCTGGATCTATTGTAGGACTTGTAGGATCATATGCTTCTTCTGCATTTGAATTTGTTCTATGTACATGCAATGCTTCATATGATGTTGAAAAAGATTCTCATTGATCTATTATTCCTTCATCTGATTGTGAAAATTTTATTTCAATATTGCGGAATGGTTTGTATGAAAAAAGTTCACTCGAGCAAAAATTTGGATAAGAAATGTCCTCTTTGGAAGGAATAGTGATAAAATCTAGGCGAGACTCTAACTATACAAGGTGATTTTTTTTGTTTCCATTTGTCTTGCTTTTGGCTAGCTCTAAATGTCCATCTTTGGGTTATGTCAATAAGATAAAACATTTCTAAACTTGATGGGCATGCCATATAATTGTCAATTTGGTTATGGCATAAGCTTGTTGGCATGTTTGATATAGGTAGACGTTGAAGATTTTTTCGATTCACATTCAAAGATATAAATTGTCTACTGCAGAGGGATAAGGGAAGCTTTTGTAGAAGATGATAGGTTTCTTGGGCACCTATATCAAGGTCAACAAAATTTTCAAGAAGCTTTTTTTGAAGAGCAGCTGGAGCAGGCATTGTACCATTCAAACTTGAAGATATTCTACTTAACATTGCACGATATGTTTTTGATTTTTATTCTACTTTTGCTGCATACGTTTATATATACTTGATAACTTCATCAATTGAAATAATAGGTTGACAATCTATATTACCACTCTAGATTGATAGCATTTGTATGTTATGTAAGTTTAGCCTATCATCATTGTGTGCTACTGTATGTTTAGGTTCGGCTTTATCTGTAAGTGTTAATTCAAATTTTTCTTCTATTGTCCATGGAGCTTTATAAGGGCATGAAATACCATTACCTTTTCTTCTTAAACATGTTTGCAAAGAGCATTTTTTGTGACGCTGTACATGATTAATCAAATCACTGTAATTAGAAGCCACATCTATTGCATATATCATTTATGTAGTCATCAAACAAGGATCATGAAGAGATCTGGAAAAATCCCTTGATTTCTTTGTTGAATGCTGTGTGGATTCCATGCAAATACAAACTAGTCTATGTAATCTAAAGCTCTCTACATTGATAGATTGTTATTCCATTCTAAATTTTTAATATCTGGTGCATTTGGCAACTAGATAAATCCATGAATATGTGGAGAACTCTATTTTTCCATTTAGACCTGATATAAATCTAAGTCAGTAAACCATATTATTGAATAAGGAAAAGTGGTAAACACAAAGAGAGGTAATGAAAATTGACTCTTATTTGTTTTATTGAATAATATTTTAAATAGATTATTTACCTGTACCAATAGTCAGTTCCACCAAGCAGTTTCTCTAGGACTTGTTCTCAAAATGCAGTGCAATGAATCTATGATGCATATATACGGCTATCAAATGAGGATTTTCAATTATATTTTGTATTCACCATCTTATAACCATTGATGGATTAGTTGGCATGCTAGATGACATGATATTGTGTAAATCAGGCCATTTGGTATTTGTAGCACTCAGGGTAAAGAAAAGTGTAGGACAACCAAGCTGAATAACCATGTCTATCAATTCTGCTCTTTGTTGATTCCAAAAAGGTCTAGTTCCATGTATAGAAGACCCGAATCTCATCAACTGATCTGCCAATTTATCATCAAGTACATCCCGTAGCTATTGATGAAGATCTGCAATTGTTACTAGTACAAAACCATCTAATTTTTTGTGAACAAACACAGATGTTGTGGCCTGGCTTTGGTGATGCATGATAATATTCAATATAAAATACTGGAATCTTGAATGCTGCCCAAATCTATTATCATAGTATCATAGAAGGTGAAGAGCATGATCGTGGAGTTTGACATCTTTGATACGTGGTTGTTTGAAGGCAACCATTCCATTGGGAAACAAAGCTGGAAATGCCATTACAAATAAACCTTTAGTTATGTATTCATTAATAGGAAAAGGCATGATAGGAGGCCATGCAATAGATTATGTTGTTCAACCTTCACCTAAATGCAACAAAGAGCATATTTCTTATGTTTCTCTACGTGGAGCAGGTAGATTACAAACAAATGAGCTATTAAATTCTAAACTCTGATCAAACTCATTTTCTTCTATCTCATCTAACATAGATGAGTTATCTTCAATAGGATGACTATTTTCCACTGCATTAAAAATTAGGTCTGAAATATCAGTACATTGTAAAGGTAATGATTCTAATACATTTTCATCTATTTTTACATCCCTATAGTATGGGTCATTCAATGTTTTATATTTCAATGCTTCATAAACATGAGATCTGCTAACATAAAAACTATATTTTTTATTTACTATACTCTCTTTTTTAACAATGATTATATCCAATGCATCTATTCATCTTGGCAACAATGTTGTGATACTTGAAATATTTTGAGGAAAACAAATAGTATAACCACTATATCTGTGTTGACCACCTTTTGCATATGTAACTTGCAAAATAGGACTTATTTTTTCTATCAACATTTGTTCAATTTCTGTTAATATTTTCAAACACAATGGTTGTTCACCTGGATTTATATTGTTCCACTTTGAGAACCGATGGTCATCTTCTTTTGAATTACATCTGTAGCATGTTAAAGTTTCATCTGATATGTGCATTTTAATTCCAAGGTATCTTTCCTTACATATAGAACACCTTCTATAGTTTGAACTACCATCTATCTTTGTATGAAATTCTTTTTTGGCATTGTAATAATTTTTAGAGAAAGGTGAACTAAGAATATGGTCAGTTGTATTCATGGATGTTGTATGATCTTCAATACAATCAGGTATTTGAATTTTTGGCAGGGAAAGATTTTCATTAATTGAATTTGGAAGAGGATATGAATTTCAAAGTTCAACTAGTTCTAGATGATATGAGGTGTTTGAACTATGTAAATTTATGCAGAAATTGCAAGTTCGATATTTTGAGATGTTTCTCGTCTTCTTTTGTTAATAATAATTTTTTTGGCATCACATCTAGCTCTCTGCATCTAATTTCTGTGATTGCGCTTAGCCTCTCTTTCATTATTTGCATTATCCATGACTACATATATGATTGTCTTTTATATCTATAATAATTGAAAAGTGGCAAGTTAAAAAGAATATCGAGCTATGGAAATGTAATCAACAAATAATCATGGTAAATTTGGAAATATTACTTGTTTAAAAGATCTATGCAGAACATATATAATTGTTATTTATATCTGTAATAATTGGAATTCATAAATTTTAAAACAATACTGAGATATGGAAATGTAATCTAAAAAGAATCATGCTAATTTTGGAAATATTGATTCTTTGTAAGATATATTTCACAAAAATTTAACAACATAACATTAGCATGACACAGTTTATTATCGAATATACATATATAGATAAGCATTGATTAGATATGTTCATTATTAAAAGTAAACTACTATCTTAAGCAAGATTTAAAGAAAGAACAATTATGTTTTGAATTTCTTGGCTGGTGAAAGAATATGTTTACATAATTAGAGAAAATGCAAAGTCAGAACCATAAAGATTATCCAAAAGTTGTTTGACGAATCAATTCATTGAAATAAGTTATATGTATATTAATACCTTGTTACTGAGATATGGAAGTGTAATCTAAAAAGAATCATTGTAAATATGGTAATATCGATTCTTTAGAAAATATATTTCTGAAAAATTGAACAACATAACATTGACATGACACAGTTTATTGTCGAATATACATATATACATAAACATATGATAAGATATGTTCATTATTATAAGTAAACTACTGTATTAAGCAATCTTCAAAGTGAGAATGATTAGCTCACAATATGTTGTTGTTCAATAGAATGTAATGATAAAATTTGAAAACATGGTTCTTTGATGGAAATACCATCCATTATTTGATTAATTGCTCCTTTTTTTAATAAGGCCATTTTTGTTAGGTATTTAATGGTAGATAGTCTGATGTCACTAATAAAAAATATATCATAAACATGAACAAAATGAACAACCATAAAAACATAACTGAAAATGACCTATGATAACAATGCCTCCATAATGATGAACTTGAAATGTCTTGATGGTCAGGTGAATGTATATATTGAAATATGTATAAACGTTTTTGTAAAATATGTTACTAGTTCAGAAAATTAATAGCATAAAAATTCTTATATAGGTTATGATGATGGTCAATTAAGGTGGTCATCTTGAAGAGTAAAAAGAAAAAATTGTTACCAACCAAACTATTTAACATTGAATGCAATTTAATGCATTTGCAACAACTCTCAGGTATACAAGGAAAAGTTGGAAATAGAGCGAGGACATGTACTAATTGAGTAGCAATAAATAGTCATTATGAATCATGATATTGACAGTAAACCCTTAATCGCTTCACTCAGTAGGTAGGAACAATTTTATTTTATGATTAGACATAAAGTAATTAACCGTGGCCTTCATTCTAAATCAATGGCTATCGCATGAGCATAAAGTTTCGAAAGCTCCCATGAGAACAAACGACAACTGTTAGATCATTCATTTGGTGTTGATTCCTTAAGTAAGTGGTCACATGTAATTTCAAAGTCATTAATTTCAGATTTACTAGTTTCTAATAGCTAAATTGGATATGGGATAATAAGATACTAGAACTAGGTATGGTAGATAGTAGTTACGAGCATATTATATGCTAATCAATTTAGTAACTTAATTATAAGATTTTAAATAAATTATAAATTGTCAATATTGTTATAATTTAGTTATACTAATATTTTTTCTAATTAGTGCTTTCAAATATGGGTTTCGCATTTTTATGTCGACAACTATTAAATCCCACATTTGATCGAGTACTTTTATAACGAGGATCTACTTGGTAGCCGTGTTGAGTTGTATTAAAAAAATCTGGTTGTCACACAATCGGGCTAAGCTAAAGGATTCGTTGCATTTTTGCAACAACCATAAGATCTCATAATAGATTAAAAACAAAAATATAATGCAAAAATTTGAGTGAATACATTTTTAAATTTCTTAGGAAATAATGAAATATATTGGCCTTTTAGAGTTAGGAAAACTAGAAATAGGTTGGGTCTACAAAAAAAAATATTAGGCATATGAATCTGATGGATGATAAATTATAACATGTGCATTTGTAGGAAGTTAAGTGATTTTGTAAAAGTAACTGTAAAATAGTTTTTATAGACCAACCTATGGTTTTCTTTGAAAAGGAAAGACATTTAGGGTTATTTCATGAGTGGTTATTAAATGTTGATGTATGTAGTATCAGTCAAATAAATAAAGTGATTTTGTGTGCTTATTTAGATCATCTTTGTAGCATTAAAGACATTCAAATCCATGGTTGAAATTTCAATAAATATGCTTAACATGTTAATAAAATATACTCTATTTATTTCAGAAGGTAAACAGAATTATCAGGATTTTTATAATAGCAATTTGTATTGTATTTATATTTTAATGAAATCAATTGATGATAAATCTTACAAAAACAACAAAATAGACTATAGTTGCTGAGTCTCAATAGAAACTACAGTTTCCCAAAAAATGCTTATCGTTACTAAGTTTATATATGTTTTTAAAGGACTGTATGCTTTGTAAGTTCAGAGATCATAATCTGAGAAACATGTATAGATATTTGTAATTTCAATGAAGAATATACAATAGTGATAGAAAAAATGGGTTAGTATTCTATCAACGTGTTTAAGCATTTCTCTTCTTGGGTAAAAGCACAGAACTATGTCACCCTTTTATAAAGGAAAAGGATATCAGAACTTAAACTGTTCAACTTTAATGACATAAAAGTGACATTTATGTTTAGAATTTGAAGATGATGTAAATTAATCAAATGTGTAAAATTGGATGAAGTTTATGCTAGTAATTTTTATTTTTTTTAAAAGTGAAAATTTTAGCATTTTTATAATTTTTAAAGGCAATTTTCTAACATTTTAAAAATGCAAAAAATATAGAGTTTCGTTCCTACCAAACAAATATGTGCAAATGATCATATTTTGGCCTAATTTTGTAATATGTTATAGTTGATATGTATACCTAGTGGACAAAAAAAATAAAATGATTTAGCAGTTATATTTTGCAAGTTATAAGCAGTCAAAGTCAAACTTATAAAAAATTTATAGTTTTTTTTTTCCCGTCAAACTTTTTCTATCAAATCTACATTTTTTTGAAAAAAAATTACATATACTTGAAGAAGACTCTCTCCTCTAGAGGCACATACAAAAAAAAGAAATTTTGAACATTATTTACTATTTTTTTTCTTTTTTTGAAGTGACATCTTCTTGAATCTTAAAATACCTACTTGTAATATTTTAAAATTATAATATATTATAACTATTCAAAATACTATAAAATTTATATGACCATAAGCCTTCAAAGTGAGAAGTTTCCATAAATTGCATTTTTTGCTTGTGTGGTTGCCACATGGGATGCCACATAGACAATTACGACCAAAACCGTTACGGTAGGAAGAGTTTCGACGTTTATATAATGCCGCTACAATTTCGGTCATAACCCTTACGGCTGAAACGGTTCTGGCCATAACCTTGCCTACCACATCGACAGGGAAACATGCCACGTAGTTCTGACCATAACCCTTATGACTGTAACTGTTATGAACGTAACTATTCCGGTCATAACCCTCTAAGATATCCTAAAGGGTGACACAGTTCTGTGCTTTTACCCTCTTCTTTTCGCCTTGTAACATTTGCATTTTGTTGCATGCATGAATATCTTTGAAAATTGAAAGATGGATGAATACATAGTCCTGATAATTCATGAACTCTGCAAAGAACTGTAAAAGTTGATTCTTATGGCTTTGTGTTTCCAATGTCAATTGTTGCTTTTACAAGTGACAAACCCTATTATTTGTGTATTGTTAAAGCCTATGACATATGCAAAAGAATTTGATGGCAGCAACCTCTTTTAATTGGTGTGATAGGAATATTTTTGTATTAGTATCATCCCAAGCTGGACCAATGTAGTAAAAAAATTGAACCACAACTATGAATGACAATTGAGGAGGCTTTTCACCATTGTTATATACAATAGCTTTGATTTATCTTATAGCACCATTAACCATGCCTATTTGGACACATAAATTAGTACATAGCATAACTTGTTTCCCTATACATAAAAGATAGTGAGATTGAAGTTGTTCTCCATCTACATTCAAACTTCCAAAATCTATTTGTTGTTGTGCTATTGAAAGAGGCACAGGTTGATGTAGAGATAATAACACGTGCTTATTATGAAGAGATACCATTTCATTTGTTGCAAAAAGGTGTACTTTAGAATGAAACTCTTCTTGTTCCTCTTTACTAAGAGCAGTACTTGTCCATGACATGAGTAGAGTCCAATCTTCAGTTGTTGGTTCTGCATATCTTAGATTTGTAAGAAGAGAATGGAATTGCACCTGAACATCTATGTTACCAATTTGGTGAAATTCAACCTCTAAAGTGATAACTTTTTTGATTGACTGCCATAATGACACACCATATGAATTTGAAGCATACATAGGAAGATATTTAACTAGGGGAAGCTGACCCAAATCACCAAAGAGAATCATTGAATGACCTCCAAAAGGAATGTGATTCTTATTTGGAAATGTTTCTCTCAATCTCATATCAATTCTTTCAAATAATTTAGGACCAATGAAAGTCATTTCATCTATTATGATGTATTGAACATAATATAGATTTTCCTGTAATTTTGCCAGTTGTTTCCATTTGTGTTGCTTTCGGGTAGCTATAAATCCATGAATATGTGCAGAACCTCTATTTTTCCATTCAGACCTAATATAAATTTAAGTCAGTAAATCATATTATTGAGGAAGGAAAACTTGTAAATAGAGAGAGAGCTAATTCAAATCGACTCTTATTTGTTTTATTGAATAACATTTTAAATAAATTATTTACCTATATCAATTGTCAGATGCACGAAGTAGTTTCTCCAAGACTTGCTCTCGAAATGGAGTGAATCTATAATGCATATATACGGCTATCAAATGAGGCTTTTCAATAATATTTTGTATTCACCATCTTGTTCTCCATTGATGGATTTGTTAGCATGTTGGATCTAGCATGATATTGGGTAAATTATGCCATTTCGTATCTGCGACACTCATGGTAAAGAAAAGTGTAGGACAATTAGGCTGAATAACCATGTCTATCAATTATGGTCTTTGTTGATTCCAAAAAGGTCTAGTTCCACATACAGAAGACCCAAATCTCATCAACTAATCTACCAATTTATGATCAGTACCTGGTTGTTTGAATGCAGCCATTCCATTGGGAAACAAAGTTGGAAATATCATTACAAATAAACCTTTAGTTGAGTATTCATTTATATAGAAAGGAGTGATAGGAGGCCATGCAATAGATTTTGTTGTCCAACCTTCACCTAAATGCAACAAAGACTATATCTCTTTTGTTTCTCTATGTGGAGAAGGTAGATTACAAACAAATGAGCTGTGAAACTCTAAACTCTGATCAAACTCATTTTCTTCTATCTCATCTAACATTGATGATTTATCTTCAATAGGATGACTATTTTCCACTACATTACAAATTAGGTCTGAAATATCAGTACATTGCATACTATGACCACTATATCTGTGTTGATCACCTTTTGCATATGTAAATTGCAAAATAGGAACTATTTTTGCTATCAGCATTTGTTCAATATCTGTTAAAATTTTGAAACACAATTGTTGTTCACCTGGATTCATATTCTTCCACTTTGAGAATCGATGGCCATCTTTTTGTGAATTGCATCTGTAGCATATTAAATTTTTGTTTGATATAGGCATTTTAATTCTAGGGCATCATTTCATACATATAGAACACCTTCTATAGTTTGAAATACCATATATCTTTGTATGAAATTGTTTTCTGGCAGCATAATAATTTTCAGAGAAAGGTGAAGTAAGAATATGGTTAGTTGTATTCATGGATGTTGTATGATCTTCAATACAATCAGCTATTTGAATTTTTGGCAAGGAAGGATTTTCAATAATTGAATTTGGAAGAGGATATGAATTTCAAAGTTCAACTGGTTCTTAATGATATGAGGTGTTTGAGCTATGTAAATTTGATGCAGAAATTGCAAGTTTGATATTCTGAGATGTTTCTCATCTTCTTTTGTTAACATCAATTTTTTTGGCATCATATCTAGCTCTCTGCATCTGATTTTTGTGATTGTACTTAGCCTCTCTTTCATTATTTGTATTATCCATGACTACATATATAATTGTCTTTTATATCTATAATAATTGTAAAGCAGCAAGTTAAAAATAATATCAAGATATAGAAATGTAATCAACAAATAATCATGGTAAATTTTGAAATATTACTTGTTTAAAAGATCTATGTAGAACATATATAATTGCTATTTATATCTATAACAATTGGAATTAATAAATTTTAAAACAATACTAAGATATGGAAATGTAATCTAAAAAGAATCATGCTAATTTTGGAAATATTGATTCTTTGTAAGATATATTTCACAAAAATTTAACATAACATTAGCATGACATAGTTTATTGTCGAATATACATATATAGATAAACATTGATTACATATGTTCAATATTAGAAGTAAACTACTGTCTTAAGCAAGCTTCGAAGCAAGAACAATTATGCTTTGAATTTCTTGGCCGGCAAAAGAAGATGTTTACATAATTAGATCAAATGCAAAGTCAGAACCATAAAGATTATCCAAAAGTTGTTTGACGAACCAATTCACTGAAACAAGTTATATGTATAGCAGTTCCTTGTTACTAAGATATGGAACTGTAATCTAAAAAGAACAATGGTAAGTATGGAAATATCGATTCTTTAAAAAATATATTTCACAAAAATTGAACATCATAACATTGACATGACATAGTTTATTGTCAAATATACATATATACATAAACATATGATTCGATATGTTTAATATTATAAGTAAACTACTATCTTAAGAAATATTCAAAGCAAGAACAATTATGCTTTGAGTTTCTTGGCCGCCAAAACTAGATGTTTTGATACTTAGATCAAAGACAAAGTCATAACCATACAGATTATCCAAAAGTTGTTTGTCCGCACTGGGTTCAGCAAGTAGCAGCTGAAAATATTTTGCATCCACACCCAATAAAGCATTTGCAGGGCCCTCAAAGGTAGTAACATTGTGAATTTTGCCTAATGGATTTTGCAAATCCATATTAAGCATGTAAGTGAAACCACATATTGGAATATGAACACAACATTTAGGACATTCATATCTCCCAGTATGATTCTGAAGAACTTTCTTTTTACATTTTTTGCCATCAATGATTCATGGACATGAAAGATAATAAAAGTTATCCACATCAAGTCTACAAATTTGTGCTGTTACGCAAACAAGAATCATCGAATGGAAGTCTTTTCTACAAATGGTAGACATTGTCTAGGGATTTTTAAACCTGGCAAGTATTGTTGGCTCTTTAGTCAGAGAAATAGAACACTAATCTTCTCCTATTCCTATAGACCATGTCAATAGAGTAGCAACCTTAGTTGAAATTGGATTGATAAGAACATTGGTTGAAAAAATAGTATCCAATGACTTACCAGACCATAAAAGAAAATGATCAGATTTAATTAAAACAACAATTGTTTTACATTCTGTGAACAAATTCAGAATTTGTTGTCCTTCATTCTCACAATGATGTCCCCATAGAGTCACTTCAATAGAGTAGCCAGAGACATCTTTGATATGCATATTACATTTTTTAATTTGTATACCATATTTTTTTCTAATGGTACTTGATGTATTGATAGAAACAACAATTCCAATTGCATCTACCAGTGAATTAACAAGAAATTTTTTAAGAAATTCAATACTCTTCATACGAAAATCATGTTCGGGAACTGCAGACTGAATACATGTAGAAGGTATGATTCTTGAAGAACTCTAAAGGACTATTTCATAGGGATTGGTTGAACTATTGAATTTTGTATTTGCAACTTTTACAGAATTGTTAGAAATCAAATAAAGATTATTTGATTGAATAATTTCAAAAAAATTATCAATCGATTCATTGAAACAAGTTATATGTATATCAGTTCCTTCTTTGTCTATGAAGTCAAATCCGAATACTTTACCCTATTTAGACATTTTTGTGTAACAATGGATAGGTGATTTTTGTAAAGCATGACCCCCAATAGTCCACAACTTGTGGTATGGGGTGAGCAGTTTTATGGCAATTGTGTTACATGAAGAAGCATTTAAAACTCCATGACTGCTAGACGATGCTATCTATTTAGTACCTTGTACTATAGGTACTAGACACCCAATAATTTCTCCATGATTTTACACTATATGTAAATTATCAATTAGGATAGCCCTATAAGTAGAAACAAAATAGAGATTAAATAAAGTTTTATAATTGAATTTTCATAAGTACAATAAAATATAGTCAAATAATTGGCATCCATGTAATTGTGGAGTTGCTTAGAAGAGTATTCTTTGATGCAAACAATGGAACCTTTAACTAAAGCCTCCTCCACTACAAGGGCGTTATATTGTTTCAATAAAAGGGGAAAGTGTATGTGCACACTGTTAGCACCCTGAAAAATTTTCATGGCTGTGCAAGTCTTCCCTTGGTCTCTGGAGTCTCTTTCCTGGTCTCTGGCCTTGAAACCCTTGTCAAATTTTTAAAAACTAGCCGTTGGGTGGAAAAAATTCAAAATGCCCTAGCCCTGTTCTTTTTCGTCATTACCTTTTTGATCATTTGATGAAGGGTGCTCCCCTTAATACCACAAACACATAACAGAAATAGAGAAACAACAACAATAATATGCAAGAACAGAAAATTGGCTTCTTATTATCTCCACAAATGTGGAATTACAAATTTTTAGAATTACAATATGCAAAACCACATGAGAATTCCCTTACAATATTCTGTAGGACAAAGCCTCAAATCAATACCCAGATCTACTACCCAGAACTGCCCTAGACAACACTACGGGCCTTCTTTATATAGGCAATTTCCACCGCTCGAGAAGGTTCCAAAAATTTAGCCCTAAGGGCCGACCCAACTTAGAATTATTTTATTTTTCAATTTATTACATCAAAGTCAGCTCAAAATAACTTTAGAAACCCAAACAGAAATTTTGAAGGAAAATTATTTTTTGCCATTTCAGGTGGCCTGACTTCCAGAGACCATAAGTCATCACCAGTTGACCCGATTGACTATTATAACCCCATTTCAGAAATGCCACGAAGCGCTCTACAGGCTTGAACAATGCAAAGCACCCGTCACCTAATTTTTTGACCTCATCCGAGGCCTCTAAAGCCTTCAAAACTGAGTTCAAAGTTTTTGTACCCTGCTGCCAATACCGAAAATCTTCAATATCTTCAAAACTAGACCTGATCTAGCCATGAAACTTTGTTGGCAGGCTGATATGACTGAGATGAACCTCCACATGTAAAATCAGAACATTCAGAGATCGTAAGGCCAACTTACTAAAAATAGCAAGTTTCCATAAATAGCAGCTCTGCACAAGATAGCCCTTATTGAATACAAAAATAGAAATATTTTTTGGATGATGCAAGATTGCTCTTACACCCAGGATGCTCCTGCATCATGATTTAACTCCTTAAATCTGCATGTGTTAATTAAAATGACCTTTTACATTGTTTGGCGGTTAGGTTTTTATGCCTGGCAGGGTCCCCTCTAATTTTTCCTAAGTCCTAAGTCCCTGCGCCATTAATTTTTCCAAATGTTTGAAGCTTTAAAACTTTTGGTTGTTGCTTTTTCGCAAGACTGTGTGATGTCAGAGGGTTTTGACATGCGAATTCCTGACCATGTGCCATCTGTCCCAATGGGCCCGGTCTATTGTTCCTTATCTTAATCTACAGCTGGTGCGTGATTGCAAGGAATATTATTCCCCCTCACGATCATGTACCCATCATTTGATCTTCTAGGATAGTGATTCACAATGGGTCCTATGCCATGTCATGCCATTGTGGTGCTTTTTCATTGGTTGTGTCAGTATATAGGTGGAGGCTATCAAAATAGCTCACAAAGGATAAAGAGCAGTGGGACTTGTGTCAGATTTAATAACGTGGCTTTCTTCTGATTGGTTGGAGGGCTTGCTAATTAGGATTTTTTAGTGGGCCTGAATCTCTCAAAGGGGCCAACAGTGTGGCAGGATCTACAGCTATCGCTTGATCGCATGGAATCTTTTTAGGCCATGCAATCATGAGACAACCATTTGATTTAAATGCTTATACTTTGTGGGTCCTATCTGCTACGCGGAGCTGACGTGCATGATTTTTATTGGTTGTGGTGTGCTGACTGGGCCAATGACTTTTCAAAGGGGTTCACGACTATTGTGAGATTAAATGTAAGCCATCCGATCAGCCAAGAAAAGGAAAAGATCTACGGTTGCATTTTAAAATTTTTGACGTGACCGTTGTAGTTTGAATTTGAATTTTTGCAAAGGGTTTCCAATGATAGGAAGTACCAAAATTTATGGTTTTAGCAGCTAATTTCAATTGGTTTGGTGGCACTAGTTGTTGTTGACTGATCTAAGGGTCACTGTGGTCAGTGGCATGATGTTTTTGTACTAGGAGAAGTATGGTTTTATGCTCGAGGTGTGTTTGCAGGTGGCCGATTTGACTAGTTCTCATGGCAATTCCTTGGTGTTCTGTATTGTTCTCATAGATTTTGATGATGGTAGATTTGTCTGAGATTCATTTTCTCCGAGTTGCTCATGTTTCTTCCCTTGCAATAACTTTTGTTGTATTTTTGATCGATTGGGTAGTTGAAGCCCTAACCCTAGTCACCCGAAGCTTGATGCATCCTCTTTGAGGATTCCAAGGTGACTAGGGGTATAAGTAGTTAGTTTTAAGAGAGAGTAAGGGTTCAGTCCTAAGGTTCTATTTTGAATTTCAATCAATTATAGTGGTTGTGATTGTATGAACATTTGAGGAAAGAGGAGCTAGATTTTGGTTTTGCTTCCTATCTTTGTGTTGCTTTGATTGTATATTGATCCTGAATATGTTAATGAGAATGCTATTGAGTTCAAATCTTGCATTTGTGTATGTCTTCTTGTTTTGGTTTTGAGCTCATATATGTTAGTGTCACAAAGTGTATTAGCATATGGTAAACAAAGAGTATTGTGAAGTCATCTATGAGTTCTTAATAAAGTTAGGATTAAAGTCTTCTAGGTGAGTTCAGTGAGTTTACAACCAAATAAGAATTTGATGTCCTGGTGTTTGAGGGAAAGGGGTAATAGGCAAAGCACTTATCTTGAGCCCAAGAGTACTTGATTTAAGATCTTTAACTGATGTATGTAATTGGGTGACTCTTTTCCCTAGGTTAAGGCACTGGTCCATCCTCTGGAGACATTTCATTGTTATTAACCACACACACCAAAATTTAAATGATAATATCTTTCAATCAATTAGTAAAGGACATAGTTGTATATTGTTTTGAGACTCCTTTGGAGAAGTGAGTCAAGGGTACACCTACCTGAGCATTAAGGCTCAAAGTGTAGGAGGATCTCATTGTTGATCCTTGTTAATTGGCCCTCTTCTTTGTGGACTTTGGAGTGGTGATAGAGTCAAAGTATCATTAAGGTTATCCATCAAAGTATAAATCTACAAGTCGAAGATCAAAGGGAAAAACTAACAAAATGGTGACTCTACTGGGGAGAGTCTAGAGATAAAAGTTTGCAAAGTGCACTCTTGTTTTCTTGTTATATTCAGTTAAAGATTTCCAACTTTGGTGGGTGGTGACTCAAAAAGGTTAGAACCAGTGTTATAGACAGAAAATCATGGAGAAAAGAAGGAATACTAGGTCCTTTGTCAGAAAAAATTTGGAGGTCACTCTGGAACAATTACCTAGATAGGAGAAGAAGAGTTGGATCAGGAGGAATGGTGAGTCTACTAGTGCTCCCATAAGAGAATAAAGAAATACCAGAGGTAGAGCACCACATGTTTCCTCAAGTGAGGAAGGTTCATAAGATAGAGTTTCAAGATCAGATGGTGGTCACTCTGAAGATAAATTTTTTGATACTCGAGAGGCTGATTTCAAGACAAGGGTTCATTGCCTATAGGTCAAGATGAAAAATCCAGAGAGATGGGTTTTGAGATTGATTTAGATCTTGATGAGGATAATTTTAGAAGGGAACCCATGAGACCAAGGCAAGTCCATTTCCCATATCAACATCCTACTGATGTGGAAGTATCATGAAGCTCTGAAGACAACATGATAGATCCACATGACCTAAATGCACCTAGGTTGCAGTTGGCAAAGCAGGATGCCATATACAAAAGGTTACAAGAGGAGAGAGAGGCTGAAAAGATAAACACTCTAATGGAGAGGCAGTCTCTTTTAAGAAAAAATAATGAAATGAAGGAGAGAAACAAGATGCTTGCTTCTGCTCCTAGGGTGTTGCAGCATGATGTTTTTGGTGATCTTGAAGCTCTAAAAAGTGAGCAAGAACGCTTGTTGCAAGACCATGAGTTTGATGAAGAGGGCCCCGTGATCAGACAAGTGAAAAGTTATGCTCCATTGCCTAAGGGTAGGAATGGACATGAGATCACTAGGCCTACTATAGCTATTAATGAAAAAGGAAAGCAGAAGATGGTGGGTGTCCAAATAAGAAAACTAGTGACAATATTAGGGATCCCACCACCTAAATCAAATAGGGAGATAGAGATAGAAAGAAAAAGAAAAGAGGATGAAGCTCTAGCTTAAGAGTTGGATAGAGCTAAAGTTGATGCTGCTATTGTAGAGAAAAGAAGAAAGATCCAATTCTGGAAGGCTTCATCAGCTAATGTTCATGGCCCTTTTGCTACTGAGCTAGGTATGCCATCTATGAATACTACTGTTCCACTTAGCAATGCTACTACTAGTAATCTAATTCCTAATGTATCTACCCAATCATTTGTTGATCCTAATAGACAGTCAAATGTGCAAGTGGGTGGGAATGTAGATAAAAATAATAATTCTAGTGGGAACACTAGTTTAGGATCTCAAAGAAGACCTATGCAACTGGAAGGCTATAGGCAAATTAGTTTTGATGGGATACTGGGCTACCCGAATTCTTTTCCAAATGATATAAGAGATAAAGTACCTAAGTTTGCTGGTAATAATGCTATTAGTTGTGAGGAGCATCTTAGGTTATTTTTTGATATGCTTAAGGATTATGAGGTAGAGAATGAGGATGTAGTCATGAAATTATTTGTTCAATCTCTAATGGAAGATGCTAGAGATTGGTTTAAGAGACTTCTTGATAAATGTATTGATACTTGGGATTCTTTTGAGAGATGTTTTAAAGAGCAGTATGGTGATTGGCCCAATGCTAGTTTCATGTTGAATGAATTCAATACCATAAGGAAAAATCAGAATGAATCTGTAGTTGAGTTCAATATGAGATTTCAGAAGGGTATGCATACGTTATTTCAAGTTATGCGGTTAGATGATAATGTTTGTTTGACCACATAGTTCAATGCATTTGATGGAAAGATGGGATACTTGTTGAGGGACAAGGAACCAAGAACTCTTAGGGATGCTTTTAGGATTGTTGTCAATACTGAGAACAATATGAAGATAATAGGGAAGTCGGGTGGGAAAAGAGATGACCCTAAGTTGTTTGGTGACAAGAAATATAAAAAGAAAATGATAGGAATGTTGGAACTAGGAGGCAAGAAGAAGATAAATTAGATAAGGTGCTCAATGCATTGAAGGACTTGAAGGCACCTACAAATAGGAACATCAATGCTCCTACCAATGAAAGGCCTTAGTTCAACAACAATTTCAATAAATAGAATAGATTGCAGAATAACCCCTACAACACCCAATGGAAGGATGGAAAATCTATTGTCCCTACTGTAAGAGGAAACAATGACAGGGGTGTCCCTAACCCTCTACAAAAAGATTCAATAAATGTCATGGAGGACATACCTTGGTGTGTTGCATGCCAGTCCCCTCATTCTACAGAGCATTGTGCGGTTGCACATTCTATGGCTGCAAATCAAGATTGTGGCAATGAGGAGATAGATCAAGAAGAAGATCAAGATGATGTTGGATGCAACATGGCTACTTCATATCTAGGATATGAAGATGATTCTGATTTTGATGAAGAAGCAGATGTAAATGTGAAGAGACACAATCAGGCCCTTTTTCATCAAGATGTTTTTTTTGATACTGAAGACATTGATAAGAAGACATGTAACATGAACTCTTCTTCTGAGCCAGTAAATTTAAGAAGACCTTCTAGAGAAGAGATGGATAGGATTACTGTAGAAATTATTGCCCAATTGCAAACTAGGGGCATGGTGGCAAGGGATATAAATGGGAAAGCTACAGGAATGTTTATAAAGAGTACCAACTCCGGAGAGCCTAATGAGAACAAATCAAAAGGTGATCACATGGTGAAATTCAAGAGTGTAAAAGGTAAGAATTGTGAGCCTAAGGGAGTTGGAGTTGAAAGATTTTCTAGTAAGATTGAGAAGCCAGTTAACACAATGGCTAAGATTGAAAAAATGAGGGTGGCCAATACACCTAATGTATCAGATAAGTAAAAGGATACTAAGGCTATGCAGATTGAGATTCCTCACTCTGCTCCTATTGATATGTTATCTGTATTGTCCCAAATTACTGTTAAGTTTCCATTGTTAAAATTTTTGAGGATCCCTGAACATAAAGACAAAGCTATTGCATGGGTAGATAATGTTCGTAATAATGATGTTGCATGCAATGGATCTCAAGATAAAGCTTTGAAAGGTGTTGCTGCTCAAGGGATAGTTTCTCAAATTCCTCCTATATATTTGGACAGTTTTGTCAATGCTAGCCTTGAAAACATTGATCCATTCTTTTTAAGTGTCCTTGTGAATGGAATGAAATTAAGAAATTGTATGATTGATAGTGGTGCCTCTAATATTGTTATGCCTTTCAAAATTATGGAGAAGTTGGGCCTTAAAGTTGATATAGTTGAAGGTAGATGTTGTGCAATGGATCAGAGGGAGGTACCAGTTATTGGGACTATCAATGCAATGCCATATAGGCTAGAAACATATCCAGAGAAAGAGTTAACAATGAGTGTTTTGGTGGTGGACATCCATCCTCATTATGGAATGCTGCTATCTAGAAGGTGGAGTGCTACCATGGGTGGAAGTCTACAATGTGACTCGTCCTATGCAACTTTCAAGATTGATGACCAGTTTGTCAAGATTGATCGAGAGCCAAGAGTATGCCACATGATTGAGAGAAGTATTGATAATGAAACTACATGTTTTGTGGATACTGATATTAATGCTTTTAGGGTAGAGATCCCTGTACTTGAGAAGGAACTTATTTTTTCACCTATCTGTGTTGAGGTAAGTGTTAATTCTATGAAGGGTGAGTTGTGGGTAATGTACTTTGATGGTGGAAATTGCAAGGATGGAGTAGGAGTAGGTATTTTACTTATTTCTCCTAATGGAAACACCTGCAAATTTTCATTCACATTGAATTTCTTTTGTACTAACAATATAGAAAAGTATGAGGCATTGTTGTTAGGACTGAGGTTGGCACAAAAACATGGTATTAAGTGCATAAGTGTTGTTGGTGATTCTAAATCGGTAGTATCTCAAGTCAGGTCAGTGTATGCTTCCGAGAACAAAAGGTTGAAACAATATAGGAATGTTGTGTGGGATTTGATTGAATGTTTTGATGCCTTCAATATTGAATGGAAGGATAGGAGTAATAATAAGATAGCTGATTTGTTAGCCAATATAGCAATAAATCCCAATGATATTACATTTACTGGTATCTCTAAAGTTGAAATTCAGGCTAGACCTAGTGTACGAGACAATATTGAAAATTAGCAAGTTTTTGATGATGATAATGATATCTTGAAGTTTATGAGTTGTGAAGATCAGTATCATGGTCAGGAATTTGATTGTTCAACCTTGGTTGAGTCAATAGAAGGAAAAGAGGTTGTCTTTAGCAATGAAATTATTCAACTTAAAACTAACAAGGTGCCCAAGGGGCTTGTTGTCTTGGAAACTATCTTTGATAACCATGATAGAGTTCAAAAGAATATCAAAAGAGAAGATCATGCTGATCTAGAGGAGATGAATCTTTGAACACATGAGGCACCTAAGAAGGTATACATTGGTAGGGACATGTCTCACAATGTAAAAAAATCTTTGATTGAATTGTTAAGAAAATTTAGGCATGTTTTTGCATGGTCATATGATGACCTAAAGGTTTATAGAGAAGATTTGTTTCAGCATGTCATTACTTTGAAAGAAGATGCTAAACCCTTTAGGCAAAAACAAAGCCCTATAAATCCCACTTTGGCACCTAAAATGCAAGAAGAATTGATGAAGTTAAGAGATGCTGGCATTATCAAGCCCATTAGGCATTCTTCTTGGGTGTCAAATTTGGTTCCTGTCAGGAAGAAGAATGGTGACATCAGACTTTGTGTGGACTTCAGGAATTTGAACATCAGCTCATTAAAGGATAACTATTGTCTGCCCAATATGGAAGCTATGTTGTAGAGAGTGACCAGATCAGAATTGATGTCTATGATGGATGGTTTCTTTGGTTACAATCAGGTAATTGTCAAAGAGTTAGAGCAGTTTAAGACAACTTTTACAACACCTTGGGGGACATATGTTTATGTGAGAATGCCTTTTGGTCTCACAAATGCTGGTGCTACTTTTCAAAAGGCAATGGATGTTGCTTTTTCAAATTTTATTGATGATTTCCTTGTTGTTTATCAAGATGATTTAACTACCTATTCCAAGAAGGAAGAAGACCACTGTACTCATTTAGAGAAAATATTTCTGAGGGCCTTGGAATATGGCATTTCATTAAACCCAAGGAAATGTTCTTTTGGTGTCATTGAGGGTAAGTTGCTTGGCCACTTGTTTGGCAAGCAAGGAGTTAGAATTGATCTTGAAAGGGTGGCAGCCATTGATAAAATTCAAAGGCCAAAGAATATTAAGGGAATTCAGTCCTTCTTTGGTCAGGTAAATTTCTTGAGAAGATTTTTAACAAACTTTGCTGAGGTCACTAGACCTATATCCAAGATGTTAAAGAAAGGATATGCTATTACATGGGAAGGTGAGCCTAATGAAGCTTTCAAGAACATCAAGTAGGCTATTAAAGATGCACCTATGCTTAAGGCACCTGATTATAATATCCCAATGCATATCTTTTCATTTGCATCTTTTCATACTATTGTTGCAGTGTTGTTGTAGAAAAATAAGGATGGTTTTGAGTAGCCTATTACATTCTTTAGTAAATTTTTGCAAGTTGTTGAATTAAAGTATGATATCAATGAAAAACAAGCATATGCATTGGTCAAGGATATAAAGGCTTTTAGATGTTATTTGATGGGAGTAGTTTTGATTGCCTTTGTGCCAAGTGTAGTAGTCAAGGATATCTTTTCACAGCAAGAGGTGTCTGGGAGAAGATGCAGATGGATCAACAGGATCCAAGAATTCAACATTGATATCCAAATTACTAAATTGGTTAGAGGAGGACAAGGATTGGAAAAAATGATGGCTCAATCCAATCTTGATGCAAATCAGATAAATCAAGCTAAAATTGATTATACATGTGACATGGATGATTGTATCTAGTATCAGGTTATTATCTACTACTTGAGAAATATGAAATGTCCAGCAAACATGGATGACAATAAGAGGAGGACATTGAAATTACAGGCCATCAAGTATGTAATTGTGAAATGTAAATTGTATAGAAAGAATCTAGATTGCATACTTTTGAAGTGTGTTGATGAGAATTAGGCTAACACATTGTTAAAGGAAATGCATGAGGGAGTTTGTGGTGGGCATTATATGGGTAAAATAACTGCTCATAAAATCTTGAGAGCAGGATTCTGGTGGTCCACAATCTTCAAGGATGCAAAGAGTTTGGTGAGGAGGTGTGATGCTTGTCAAAGGTTCTCTGGTAAGCTTAAATTTTTAGGCAATGTGCCTTTGAGGCCAGTTGAAGTGCATGCTCCTTTCCAACAATGGGGAATTGATTTCATTGGGGAGATACCAAACAAGTCTAGTGGAGGACACTCATGGATCTTAGTTGCGACTGATTACTTTACAAAGTGGGTAGAGGCTATACCTACAAGGAATGCAACCAGTAGGGTGGTGACTAATTTTCTACTGAACAATATTGTTACAAGGTTTGGTTTCCCTGAGAAGATAGTTAGTGACAATGCCATGTGCTTTAGGTCTGCTGAATATAAGGACTTTTGCAAAGGTTTAGGAATTTAGATTTCTTATTCCTCACCTTATCATCCACAAGGAAATGGTCAAGCAGAATATACTAATAAGAGTTTGATTAAGATCCTCAGGAGGATTCTTGAAAAGAATAAGAGAGCATGGAATTCAAAACTGCCATTAGCTATATGGGCTAATAGGGTGACTGTGAAGAAGGCAATTGGTTTTGCACCATTTGACCTAGTATATGGAATACATGCAAGAATGCCTTAGAATAATTTGTTGGAAATGTATAAGTTTGTTCAATTATTTGATGATGATATAGATGATGAGATGCAGTTGAGAATTGAGGACCTCATTAGGTTGGATGAGACTAGAAGAGAATCAGTTTCAAGAAATGCCAAATTGCAGTTACAGGTTAAGAATTTGTATGACAAAAGGACTGTTGACAGGAAGTTTGAGCCTAGTGATTTGGTGTTAATTTGGAATGCCATATTGGAGGATAAAGGAAAACATGGAAAATTTTATCCACTCTGGTTAGGGCAATATCAAATTCATGAGAAATGGGGCCAGGATTCTTATGTTGTAAAAGAACTGAATGGTAATGTTCAAGAATTGCCTATTCATTGACAATTCTTGAAAAAATACTTCTTTTGAAGTATTATGTCTTCCCTGAGCAGTAGTTAGGTTGTGTATATATGTATAGCCTTGTAAGTTTTGTAATTTTGTCTGCTCACTGGTCCTATTTCATCTAGGTTGCATGTTCTGCCTTGCTTGTTCCCTATTATCTGCAATTTTTTGCCTGTGGGTGGTTTGCTTTAACCAATGATTTTGATTCTTTGTTGTACCTGCAAGAGGCACACATCCCCAAATAGAGCTACTATTAGCACCCTAAAAAAATTTCATGGCTGTGGAGGTCTTCCCCTGGTCTTTAGAGTCTCTTTCTTGGTCTCTAGCCCTGAAACCCTTGTCAAATTTTTAAAAACTAGTCGTTGGGTGGAAAAAATTCAAAATGCCCTAGCCCTGTTCCTTTTTGTCATTACCTTTTTTATGACTTGAATCCTTAAATCCACATGTGTTAATTAAAATTACCTTTTATATTGTTTGGCGGTTAGGTTTTTATGTCTAGCGGGGTCCCCTTTAATTTTTCCTAAGTCCTAAGTCCCTGCGCCATTAATTTTTCCAAATGTTCGAAGCTTTAAAACTTGTGGCTATCGCTTGTTCACAAGACTGTGTGATGTCAGAGGGTTTTGACAAGTGAATTCATGACCATGTGTCATCTGTCCCAGTGGGCCTAGTCTATTGTTCCTTTTCTTAATCTATGGCTGGCGTGTGATCACAAGGAATATTCTTCCCCCTCGCAATCATGCACCCATCATCTGATCTTCCAGGATAGTGATTCACAATGGGTCCTATGCCATGTCATGTCACCATGGTGCTTTTTCATTGGTTGTGTCAGTATATAGGTGGAGGCTATCATAATAGCTCACGAAGGATAAAGAGTAGTGGGACCTGTGTCAGATTTAATGATGTGGCTTTCTTTTGATTGGTTGGAGAGCTTTCTGATTAGGATTTGTCAGTGGGCCCAAATATTTCAAAGGGGCTGATAGTGTGGCAAGATCTATAGCTCTCACATGATCGCATGGAATGTTTTTAGGCCATGCGATCATGCGATGGTCGTTCAATTTAAAGGCTTATACTTTGTGGGTCCTGTCTGCTACGCGGAATTGACGTGCAAGATTTTTATTGGTTGTGGTGTGCTGACTGGGCCAATGAATTTTCAAAGGGGTTCACGACTATTGTGAGATTAAATGTAAGCCACCTGATCTGTCATGAAAAGGAAAAGATCTATGGTTGCATTTAAAAATTTTTGACGTGGCCGTTGTAGTTTGAATTTGAATTTTTGCAGAGGGTTTCTAGTGATAGGAAGTACCAAAATTTATGGTTTTAGCAGCTGATTTCAATTGGTTCGGTGGTGCTGGTTGTTGCTGACTGATCCAAGGGTCTCTGTGGTCAGTGGCATGATCTTTTTGTACCAGGAGAAGTATAGTTTTGTGATCGAGGTGTGTTTGTAGGTGGCCAATTTGACTGGTTCTCATGGCAATTCCTTGGTGTTCTATACTATTCTTGTAGATTTTGATGATGGCAGATCTATCTGAGATTGATTTTCTCTGGGTTGCCTATGTTTCTTCCCCTACAATAACTTTTGTTGTATTTTTCATCAATTGGGTAGTTGAAGCCCTAACCCTAGTCACCTGAAGCTTGATGCATCCTCTTTGAGGATTCCAAGGTGACTAGGGGTATAAGCAGTTAGATTTTAGAGAGAGTAAGGGTTCAGTCTTGAGGTTCTATTCCAAATTTTGGTCAGTTCCAGTGGTTGTGATTGTATGAACATTTGAGGAAAGAGGAGCTAGATTTTTGTCCGCTTCCTATCTTTGTGTTTCTTTGATTGTATATTGATCTTAAATATGTTAATGAGAATGTTATTGAGTTCCAATCTTGCATTTGTGTGTGTCTTCTTGTTTTGGTTCTAATCTCATAAATGTTAGTGTCACAAAGTGTATTAGCATATGGTAAACAAAGAGTATTGTGAAGTCATCTATGATTTCTTAATAAAGTTAAGAGTAAAGTCTTCTAGGTGAGTTTAGTGAGTTTACAACCAAAGAATAATTTGATGTCTTGGTGTTTGAGGGAGAGGGGTAATAGGAAAAGCACTTATCCTGAGCCCAAGAGTGTTTGATTTAAGATCTTCAGCTGATGTATTTAATTGGGTGACTCTTTGCCCTAGGTTAAGGCACTGGTCCATCCTTTGGAGGCATTTCATTGTCATTAACCACACACACCAAAATTTAAATGATAATATCTTTCAATCAGTTAGTAAAGGACATAGTTGTATATTGTTTTGAGACTCTTTTGGAGAAGTAAGTCAAGGGTACACCCACCTGAGCATTAAGGCTCAAAGTGTAGGAGGATCTCATTGTTGATCATTGTTAATTGGCCCTATTCCTTGTAGACTTTGGAGTGGTCATAGAGTCGAAGTATCATTAAGGTTATCCATCAAAGTATAAATCTACAAGTTGAAGATCAAAGGTAAAAACCAACACACACCATTAAAAAGTTCTAGATGATATTTTGTACTCATAGTATGTTGTTGTTCAATAGAATTTAATGATAGAATTTGAAAACATGGTTCTTTGATGGAAATACCATCCATTATTTGACTAATTGCTCCTTTTGTTAATAAGGCCATTTTTGTTACCTATTTAATGGCAGATAGTTTGATGTCAGTAATCAAAAGTATATCATAAACATATATACTATTTTTCTCACTAATGCATTATTGGAAAAAAAATATGTACATATCATTTTGTGATACAAATAATTTGTCTGATGTTCAAATCTAAGAAATGAACACAATGCACAACGCTGAAAACATAACTTAAAACAACCTGTGATAATAATGCCTCCATAATGATGAACTTGAAATGTCTTGATGGTCAAGTAAATGTATATTTTGAAATCTATATAAACGCTTCTGTAAAATATGTTACTAGTTCAAAAAATTATTAGCAAAATAGTTCTTATATAGGCTATGATGACAGTCAATTAAGGTGGTCATCTTGAAGAGCAAGAGAAAAAAATTGTTACCAACCAAACCATTTAACATTGAAAGCAATTTAATGCATTTGCAACAACTCTGAGGTATACAAGGAAAAATTGCAAATACAATGAGGACATGTAGTAATTGAGTAGCAATAAATAGTCATTTTGAATCATGAAATTGCTATTTATGATGATATAAAAAATTCTTAGATATTTAAACATGAAAAATACCATGATACATATTGAAAAAAATAATTATTCATAGATAAAAAAAAATCATTTTAATTTTGTACAGTGTAAACCATTATGACAGAGTACGGCTGCATATATTACAAAGTAGAAAGTGTTTTCAGATTGATCTGAAAGTATATTTTTTTAATGTATACAATTATATTTTTCACAATATTGTACCTGTAGTTGTTGATAGATATTAAATGGCAATGAATTTGAAAAGGAATGCGTATTGTATTTTCTTTCTTGTCATAATTTTTATAATAACCAATGACTACAATGAATAATTTACATGTTGATCTTATTGTGTATTTTGTTGTCATTATAAGAACAAGGCTACTTCTTGTTTTTTTAAAATTTATCAATGTCGGATATAGTAGTGATCTGCATATATATCTAACGATGCAAAACTTGCATTCAAAACAAATATTTTATTGTATACAATTTGAAAATAATTTGTCTGATTTTCAAAAATATAAGAAATGAATAAAATGCACAACCCTAAAAACATAATTTAAAACAACCTATGATAAAAAATGCCTCCATAATGATGAACTTGAAATGTCTTAATGGTCAGGTCAATGTATATATGGAAATCTGTATAAATATTTTAGTAAAATATGTTAGTGGTCTAGAAAAATATTAGCGGAACAATTCTTATATAGGCTATGATGACGGTCAATTAAGGCGGGTCATCTCGAATAACAAAAGGAAAAAACTGTTACCAATCAAACCATTTAACATTGAATGCAATTTAATCCATTTGCAACAACTCTCAGGTATACAAGGAAAAATTGCAAATACAGTGAGGACATGTAGTAATTGATTAGCAATAAATAGTCATTCTAAATCATGAAATAGCTATTTATGTCGATATTGAAAAGTCTTAGATATTTAAACATAACAAATAACACAATACATATTGAAAAAAATAATTATTCACAAATAAAGAAAAGATCATTTTAATTTTTTATAGTGTAAACCTTTATGACATAGTATGACTGCATATATTACGAAGTAGAACATGTCTTCAGATCAATCCAGAAGTATATTTTTTGAAGGTATACAATTATATTTATCATAATATTTTAGCTGTGGTTGTTGATAGATATTAAACGACAATAAATTTGAAAAGAATGTGTATGGTATTTGTTTTGTTGTTATAATTGTTATAATAACCAACCACTACAATGAATAATATACATGTTTATCCTATGGTGTATTTTGTTGTCATTATAAGAAGAGGGCTATCTTTTTCTTTTGTATAACTTCTAAATGTAGAATATAGTAGTGATTTTCATAAAGCCTGTGATATTGTGATAGACAATAAATAGTTAAATGAAATGTTAGTCGCATTGTCAAAGGTTGGAGATACCATCCCAAAGATTGTTCTTGATGTTGCGACATGCTGCAAAGTGACATATAAATAGAGGAAGTGGAACCATCATATAGAAAAATGATGTCAGCATAGAAAGGATGTGATGTTTCGAGCATGTGCCACATGTATTTCTCAGTCCCGTAGGTTGAAGGAAAGGACAATAAACAATCAAATGAAATGTTAGGCACATTTTTGCAAGTTGGAGATAGCATCCCATAGGGTGTTCGTGATGTTGCGAGATGTTGTCAAGTGTCATATAGATGGAGAAAGGTGGACCATCATAGGGTAGAATGGTGTTAGCATATGAAGGTTGCGATGTTGCAAGCATGTGCCACATGTATTGCTCAGTCCCCTAGCTCAAAGGAAAGGACAATAAATAGTTAAATGAAATATTAGTCATATTGTCACAGCTTGGAGGTAGCTTTGCACAAAATGTTTGCGATGTTGCGAGATCCTGACAACTAGCATTTAGATAGAGAAAGGTGAAGCAGCATACAGAAGAGTGATCTTAGTGTATAAAGGATGTGTTGTTGCGAGCATTTGCCACATGTATTTTGCAGTCCCCATAGTTTGAAGGAAAGGAATTAAGATTGTACTAAAAGTGCCAAGCCAAAACTTGGAACCTTTCTTCTCAGGGTACACTATTTTCCTCCTGATTTTGTTCACCTCACTCCTCTATAATGAACTTATGTCACCATATTTTCACATCAAAATAAAATTCTATCTGAGTTCCATCCTCTCTTTGTAGCTTCCTCGAATGCGTAATTTCTATTAGTTGAATGAAATTTGGGGGATACCGAGGTGAAATTTGAAGAAAGAAGATAGGAGTAGGAAAAATTATCTTCAAAAATCACAATCACAGAGTACTGTGCCTCCTCTATTAATATCTTAGTATCTATAAAGCCCCTAGTCACATGTAGAGGTGATAAGGAGTATTCCTCCTCAAGTAGAAACTTAGCTATTAACACCATTGTGCTCATTGTTTGAGCAGCTTCATCTGCAAAAAAGCTACTGGTCACATGTAGAGGCGATAATGAGTATTCCTCCTCAAGAAAAAACTCGGCTATTGTCGCCATCGTGCTCACTATCTATGCGGTTTCATTAATCAAAGAACACATCACCACTCTTATCCTTTTTTTCTGTCCAACAATTTGACAAAGATAGAACATTGAAGTGAGTCACTTCAAAATGGTTCAAGTAACAAATGACTTTAATAATGCAAAAAATTGTAAGAGAAATACAACAGGCATCTGACATTGTAAAGTACTTTGCAAATGAATGATCTAGATCTTAAACCTCGAAACAAAATCAATGGTCATCTCGTAAACTGGAGGCTAACCCTGGTTATGCACGAGTTGATAAATCTGCTTTTTCAAAATCCAGACGCGTTCACATTGATAAACTTTTACAATATAAGGTTTTTTCAAACGCAACAGATGATCTGCATGATTTCAATCATCTTGCTTTCATACGACATGCAAGATGACCATTGATGGTGTTAACCCAGCCAGATGCGTTTCATATAAGAAACACCTTCAGCGTAATTAAGTATTCCACGCAAGATGGGTAAAACTATGTGCGTTTTTGTTTGCATTAATATTTTTATTATTATATTTATAATCTATCTTATCAAAGATAAAGATAAATTGATTGCTAGATAGTTATTTATTTATTTAGAGGCAAACTTCTGATAGAAACCATATATTAATTTATATTATTTTGTAAAATATCTTTATATAAGGAAAAACAATTTATTTCATAAGAATGTTATGTTTGGTAAAAGTTTTAAAAACTGTATAATTTAATTATTATTAATATAAATTATTCAAAATATTTCTATTTAATGAATGTAATTTATTAGTTAATATATATAATAGTTGAAAATGTAATTATACATTTAAATTTTTATAATAATGATTAATATAATTTTTTTCTATTTTAATTTTAAAATTGATTCACAAGAATTGATTGTTTTCTTTATCATAAAATTATAACTATCTTGAAAAATTAGTGAATAATTATCAATAATCATTCATAATTACGCTGAGAGGCATAGCTATTTTTTTTAATTTTTTTTTTTATCGGTAAAAGGCTGAAGCGCTAAAATTTTCTTAATATTTAAAAAAATAAAGTTTTACAACCAAAACCTCACTCAGTGCAGGTGCTGGTAGGAGAGAGCGGGGTAGAGAAAACCTCCAGCTACGCCTGGGACATAAGTTTGGATTCTGATACATAGGTTCATGGGCATTTCCATGACTCGATACATCTCAAATTTAGAAATATACATAATTCTCCATGGGCATTCCCACTGCTCAAGCTTGTCTAAAATAACTTCCACCTATAAATCTATAAAAATTCCTTGAATTTGATTACATGCTTAGATTCCTTATACACATAAACAGATCTTTTATTTCATGTTAAACCATCCCAGAGATTTACATAAGAATGAAGCCTATCCCCACTGAGTGTTTATCCCTAAAAGAAGCCAAAGGACCAAAAGCCTTTCTTCCTACAATGTTAGTGTTCCATAGTAATAATATAATTCAGAAGATAGATAGGAGCCTAATTAATCTTCCAATTAAATGAGAATAGGGGGAATCTAGGAAAAGTACCCAATATAACCTTACCTAATAATCTACTATCAGATTTAGAGGCTTCATGAAAAAAATCACAATTGTAATACACCCCAACTGACTCGTAATAAGATTCAAATGTTTATATCCATGACCAATTAATTTAAAAACTTACTGCTAAGAAAAAATTACATACATTCTTTTCTATGAAAGGGTAAGACTCTACCAATGGGTATTTACTAAGACTTTCATAAGGAACATGCAAAATCAAATTACTAATAGTCCGAAGCCAATGCTGGAGATGCTACAGCATCTATAATCTGCGTTAATCCTTATAATTAATGTGAATTCCAATAAAGAAACAATGACCAACAATGTGCACCTTACCAATCAAAGCAATGGCTGAAGGAAGGAAAAATGCATATACACACACACACACACACACACACACACACACACACACACACGTATATATATATATATATAGACATATATATATATATGTATAGATATATATATATATATATATTATATATATATATATATATATATAATATATATATATAATATATATATATATATATATATATCATGTATATATCTATATATATATACATCTATATATATATATATATATTTATATATATATATACATACATGTATATATATATATACATGTATATATATAGATATATACATGATATATATATATAGATGTATCTATATATATAAATATATATATATATATATATATATATATATATATATATATATATATATATATATATATATATATTATATATAGATATATACATGATATATATATATAGATGTATATATATATATAGATGTA